>PVJO010028030.1:0-18789 GCA_004026905.1 Hystrix cristata
ACATATTTAACACAAGGGACCATTAGGACTTCACCCATAATAAAAGTGATTATTTTATACGGTTAAGAGCTAACCGTCATTGGAAATGCTTAAGTGAAGGCTAGACAAACAGTTGTCAGAATTCCTGGAGTCTGGGTTGAATGATGGACACATTTTTATGCCCTTCTTCTGAGCTAATACAACCCTTATGGGATTGAAATAACAAAATAATAGACTCACTAAGGCATCCGTGTAATGATACCAAACTGCATGCATGTTTTCCCATCCCATTATACTCTTCTCATTCCTTATGCTACTTGTTCTTTCAGTAGCGGGGGACACATTTGATTATTCTACTTTCTGGAACACCATCGTCAAATGATTTCTGGGGCACTTCACTCTTCCGGGATTCCTTTTGCTGTTTGGATTCTCCTTCCCATTCTCTCTTGCTGAATCCTCCTCATTTCCTCAACTTTCCAACAATGAAATGCCCAAGACGTCATCCTTGGATAGATTATCTTTTCTCTACAGTCATTTCCTATGTCATCTCATCCAGGAACATGGCTTTGCATGCCACCTACTTGTATATTCTTCTAGATTTATAACTTCTGCCAAGATCTCTGTGCTGACTCTCAATTCACATATTCAGCTTACCATCTCCAAATGATGTTCATTAGATATCCCAAACTTGCGTCCAAAGCCTAAGTCCTGATTTGGCCAGATAAACCTCCTCCTTTGTGTGATCTTTCTGTGATCTTCCTTATCTCAGTATGTGACATTGCATTCTTTTAACTGTTATGGCCAAAAACCTTGGAGTCACCCTTGTCTTCTCTCTTTCATTCTCCACATTCAGTCCATCTGCAAATCCAACTAGCTGAATTTTTATGTTGTATCTGGAATATGGCCGTTTTACACCATGCCCGTTCCTTTAATTCCAAAGCCCTTATAACAGGTTACAAAGTTCTCCTATTGTCTGTTCTTTTGCTCTAATGCTTCCCACCATCTCCCAGTGACTCCCGCCACATTGTCCTCTTTTGCTGTTACTCACACAGCAGGCATGTTCTTGCCTCTCTGCATATACTATTCTCATATCCTATATACTAATCACTTCTTCTAGAATGCTCTTCCTTTAGACATCCACATGGCTTATTTATTCATTTCATTCACAGATTTGTTCAAACTCCAGGGAGGCTTTCCCTAGCCACTCCATTTAAAATTGCAACGCACACACATTCCCTATCCTCCCAGCTATATTTTCTTTTCCACAGTCTTTCCCACCATCATCTAACATCCTCTATATTTTACTGGCATTGTCACTATATGTCTCCCCTTCTAGAATGTAAGCTTTGTGAGGGCAGGGATTTTTGTCTATTTATTTATTACTTCACCTCTTAGCCCTGGAAGAGTGTCTGGTATATGGTAATCATACAATGAATATCTTATATAGTAAAGTGCTATTCAGATTTAGCCAAATCTAGATTTGGTTGCTAGAATCAAGACTCAAAGTTATGAGTTGCTTAAACAAGGTACGGATTTGTTTTTCTTTCACACGACAGCATGGCTGTGAACAGTTAAAGGCTGTTGTGATGGCTTTATCAGTTTAGGGACTCAGGCTCGTTTTCTTTCACTGTTCTCCTTGTAAGTCTGACCATGTGGTCTGAGACAGCTCAGCATCCACTAAGTCTTCATTCTAGCGTGAAGCAGTGTGGGAGAGGAGCAAGCGGTACCCCTTCCACTAACACTCCGTTGATTATAACTTCACACTGTCACATATCGCCTGGCAGGAGGCTGCAGTATATACAGCTTTCCTTCTCAGAAGCCCTGTGGACACTAAATCAGGAGTTTGCTTACAGGATAAGGAAAGAAAGGATACTGGGAATCACCTATCAGTCTCTTGGTCTCTATTGTATCTCAAAAAGGATCTGTGGTAAATGGCCAAAGACTTAATAGATGTTCATGCAGCCTGGGTAGGTACATGAGTGTAACTCTTTTTTTGTATCCTTGAAATATCCCAGAATGACTAATAAACACTTTAAGGAAAAAAGACATTTTTGTTAAAGCATAGAACAGTATTTGCCACCTGGGCACAAAAGCTATTTCTGGTTATGTGGTCAATGGATGACTTGTACCTTTAGGCTGGTGGCACCAGTACACATAGCATTTTTTTCTCTTCGGAACCAATCACTGGGTTACCTTCCAGATGTCAGTGATTTTTAACTCGCTCTCCTCTCTTTGTCTTTCTGTCTTACACATCAATGTCCTCCTTTGCCATGCAGCCATCACAGAAAATTCTGGCCTAAGCAGACACTGCAGGCTTCCCAGATGGAGCCCAGATGAGCCCTCTCTGCCTTAGGACATACAGCTTTTCTTGTAATTGGGCAGCGTTTTCCATCACAGATTTGAAGCACTTTTTATGATCATCTACTTTTCTTTCATCTTCCTTCCGAAATCTCTATTTTGATAAAAGCATATTTATTTTCTTGTTTCCAAGAAATGAATAGTTGAATAGTGATGATGTGCCCTATTCACTTCAACTCCAGCCTATTCCCAGCTAATTGATGTAATCACTCAAAATTGAATAAGTGTTTTCAGAGACATGTATGTGTGTAGGAGGATTGAGATCTGTGGTTTAAAATATCTTCACCTAGTCAGAAACGTGGCATTATATTAAATCAGAATGGAACAAATTGGCCAAGCACAGCTGAAATTCCAGAGAGAGATTACAATAATTTCATAAAGTATGTGATGGCAGCTGTACAAGTTTACTATTGCTACCACAAATCTCAACTGAAATGGTTTTCATGTACAAATATTTTCCATATTCATTTCTTGTGGTTCCATTTAATTTTAACTTTGGTAGCGGAGAGGAGCAAACTTGGAGATGAATACTCAATGCTCAAAATAATAGTCATACACTGTGAACTGCAAAGTCCTGCCAACTCTGTTATTAGCCAGAATGTCAGGTTACCCTAGCAGCTGTATTTTCTTTAATACCTACAAATGAAGGAAGATTCAAGGGGACATTTTACATAAGCTTCCTAATACGCTCAGCCATTACCTCCAGCCAAACCCCATCTTTTCTACCTGGTGTCATAAACCAATAAAACCCGCTTTAGTAGTTTAATATAGTTTGAGCTGATTTGCCATTTGCAACCAAGAGAGTCTTGACTACTGAATCACTGTAATTGCAGCCAAAAGCAACAAAAGGAAAAGGATTGATTTTATAATTCAGTAATAAAGAGGGCACATGAAAATTTCCAATCTCTGGCATTATGTAAGTCCAATAAAGTTTTAATGGTTTGCTATGCATGATAGTCATGGCCTTAATATGCATTAATAATGGAGAAATTCATTTGAAAAGGTTAATTATTTTAATAATCTTTTAAAATGTTAAGCTCTCTCCTCATCTTCCTTGCTGGGGTGCTGACTTGGCACCCTCCTTTCTACATCATCCTGCCACTGTTTCTGCTTGGGCTCATTTTCATTTATGTACTGCTAATATAACCTTGTTCTGCCAGGTGTGTGTGTGTGTGTGTACAAGATGGAAGGAATCTGCTTACCTACTGGACATTTCTCAGATTTGCCTCTTTACCCTACATGGATCTTAGTTCTTTCCCATGTTTACCCTACGGCTCCTGCCCCCAAGCACGGTAGGTGATTTCTTCATGGAGGACTGAAATAACTTAAGTCCCTTGTGAATGAGGAAGTTTACATCTTTTTGACTTTTTTGCATTATATAGGTTGTCTTAAATGTAATGAGCTTATCATTTTGTGGAGATGCAGCCTAGATCCGAATTAACAGTAAACGGTTATGTCTCGTGCCTCCGTGCATCTCTTTCAACTCCCCCATCTCATACCTACGGCCCTTCTGAACAATAGGACAAGAGATCCCAAAAGAAAGAGAAAATAACACAGCAAGGAACATGAAGCCAGGCAGGTAGACCACGCCTCCTCATGAGAATATGCTTCTTTCTGAGGTAAATGTGGAGATTTTGGTTTTATTCCCTAAATTTCTGCTGTTGCCTTCAGAAAGCCAATGCACATATTTGCTCTGTGCATTTACCTTCAAATTATTTTATTCTTGTTCAAGCGTTCTGGGAAAAAATTGGAAACGCTCCTAGTAACATATGTGACTTGAAGATGGTGATGCTGGATGATGTGGGGCTCATAATTCATGGTGTGGCCACTGTGTGCACAATTTCTCTATTCAAATGTGGCATCAATGGACAGAAATGTATTCTGGCAGAGGTTTTAGAGAAACAGGAAAAAAGTGATGCAATAGCAAGGCAGTTATTCTATTTATTTATTATCTGTCAGTAGTTTTTGACTTACATTTTGCCTATATAATTTCTTTAGGGTATACAATCTTGCTGGCAAATAAATGTAAAAATAATTTTCAAATGTTGAGACTCAGGGGTAGGGAGTGGGCATAAAGTGACACCCATTTAGAAAGCTTGGCCTTTGGGAACTCAAGAGGCACCAAGATGAAAACTTCTGAACGTTCAACAGGCAAATTCAGCTCCCGCATCCACTCTGGATTAAATAATGTGAAAAGGTATGAGATGGTTTCCAAAAAGAATAAGCAGGAAATCACTCTAAATGGAAGTAAGAAAACAGTTTACATAAAAAGAATCCTCCTGGTAAGAGAGGTTTTAGCTTTTAGCAAATTGCTATGTAGGCATCCAGAGTTTACAGGAGTGGAGAGTTTTGGAGGACGGCACTGTCCCTGCTCGCTGCTGGGCCTTTCTCCCTCTCTCACTGCCATCTGAAGGTCATGCCTCTATAGTCTTGTATTTTTCCATTTATCTAAATTAAAAATAAAATGTAGCATTCAGCAGCTTAAACACTGCTGCAGTTTTGGAACTCTGTGCCTCTTCCTATACCACCCTACCATATTTCAGCTTGTGTTACTCAATGTCCACATGATGCTGATTCTGAAGGTGGAAAACTATGTGGACAGGCAGCCAGTAGGCACCAGAAGGGGCTTAGAGGCATGTAGAACCACCAAATGGCCAATCCCACACAGGCTGTGGTTTCCCTCCTCACAGGCTGTGCATGTTTCTGACAGTGTACCATCAACGAAAGAGCTACTGTGAGATAAAGCAGCCCGCGTGATAGCCCAGTGGGGAAGGTGACATTTGGAGTGAAGTGAACAAGTCTTGGACATGCTTAGTAGGTGCTAAGGCGAAGAACAAAAGGAAGAGAAAGCTGGGTGGCTTGGTGTCCTGAGAAAGCTGGGTGGCTTAATACAGGAGGAAAATAATCCAGGATCCAGTTCTTTGGATCAGGCTAAGATACTTCTACGAGGCTCCATTTCCTTCTATAAAAATGTTGAGAGAGTTGGACATGGTGAACGCAAAGCTCCCGTCATAGGGTCTGGTACACTAATTATCCTCACGAAAGGGTAGTTATCATCTTAGCCCAGGGACAGAGACTGTACAACAAGCAGTGGAAACAGAAATGGGAGGCATAAGAACCTGCGCCAGGAGGTCAGACTAGGTAGGTAGGCCATGGTATTTAGAAGAGAAGTTCTAACTAAAATATCTCTGCTACCAGAGCATAAGAAATCTGTACTTTGGAATGATTAATTTTCTGAGCTGTCTACTGGGGTGGTAGAATGCATCCAGCAGTTTACTTCTTGGATCCTCCTTGTACTTTCCTCTGAACTATCACACAAGTGTCCTGCAGGGCTTTCAGCCCAGCTTATCAGTGGGAACCAAGTGTACCCGGAGTTGCTGCAGACCTCTGCCCTTTCTCTGTGACTGGTGTAGTGTACCTGCCTTGCTTTTCTAGATCTCTGCCTGACCTCATGAGGCCTGCAATTTACATGGGTTTGGAGGTCCATGTGATGGGACTCCAGAGCATTTGTGTTCTCCTCACTCTTCCTGCTCACCTGAGCTCTCGCCCAAGTCTCTTTCTCTTCCCTTCAACTCCTTTGCTGCCTACAACCAAGCCTGACAGGGAAGCTGCAAATTCGTTCAACTGACTTCAAACTCCTGAGTCACAGACTTGTTTTCAACCTCCAGAAATCAATTGCATATGAAAAGACTAAGAGGGGCTGCCTTATTATTAGGCCAATGGTAAACAGATTTTTCCAAGCTTTAGCTTTATCTGTGCAACAGTTCTATTATCTCACCAGCAAATTATAGAGCATTTCTGTGCTGAGCAAAATGGGTATATTGTTCTTTTGGACACTTTTACTTTTAACTAGAAATCTAGCTCAAAATAGACTCTTAAATAAGCCTGTTTGAACTATTTATGAAAGAGACAGACTTAAGAGCATCTTAATGTATATTTATCTCTTCCCACTTCCATTCTTCTATACAGGATCCAGTTTGAGATATTCCTTGATAATTTAAGAGCTGCCTCTGACTCTTCTCATCACTTATAACACGCATATTCTCTCAGAGAAGAAAGTTTCCCCGTATATTACTCTATTGGCTATCTTTGTCTTCATATATAGTGTCTACTGAGCTAAGGAAACAGAGGCTTGGATCAGGACAAGAATGAGAAAAACAGCCACTTCCATGTAGGAATTGGCCTAATCTGACCACCGCATCTTAGTATTGTTAGTAGAAGGTCCACTCACTGCTAGACCTTGGTATTTGCCTGTTTAACATAAATGATATAACATTAACACCCCAAGAGGCTACTCTGTGACCACAATGGTTTAAAACAAAGAAGACCACTCCATTTTTGTATTTGAAGACAGATAAAACATAAACATTGTCCAAGCCGTAAAATATCCCAAATTTTCCTATCATGGCTAATACGAATGACTGATGCTGCTTTCCTAAATACAGTTTTAGCCATATTCTAGTCTGCCTTCTCTATAGATAAGGTGTACTAAAATACCCAGTCATGGAATTATTCTGCTCCTTAGCAGGATCCAATTCAGAGTGAAGCCCTGCTTCTGTTGACTCGCCTCCAAATTACCTAACACAAAGCCAAATCCTTCCTGAACAAGTCCTTTATGTAACTCCTTTCTGTGGTGTACATTCTTCTTTCCTGCTGATGACTGATAAATACAACTTGCTTAGCAAATAGTATGTTCCCGGTGGTCTTTGGCTGAAAGTCATTGACAGAGCTATATAGCACTTCCTTTTGTGTATGTATATGTCAAATCTATTTTCTACATCTAAGCTTTCCTCCTTCTTGTTGCAGAAAGAGCATAATTAATCTTTTATAATGAAAATTTCATATTTGTCTGGAGCTGGCTTCCTTTCATTTCTCCCCCCTCGCTACTTCTTTTTCCCTTCTCCCAAGAAATGGTCAATTAACTGATGGAAAATTCAGTTTGGTTATTTGCATGCACTCTAGGAATATTTCATATACATAGCCAAGATTGTCTAAAAGGTCAAAAAAATAAAATAAAACACACACACAAAAGAATGCTATTAAATACTGTTCCCTTTTGTGGACATTGCAAAGTATATTTTTGTAAAAGTTTATGTTACTATAGCTACAAGATAATAAGAAAAGTCTTTAGTTTCAAGATAAAATATTTGGCATGATTCAGAGTTTTATAAAAATTAGTTTGCCCTATGAAAATAATGTTAGCACAGTATTTTGGTTTCAATTACAGCTATTTCCCATATCAATTTAATGAGTTTAAACAGTCATTGTTTCTACATATTGCTTGAGCTTAAAAATTACATATACAGTATTAGAGTGAATAAATATTGATGGTAATGTCTTCTTGTATTTAATTTTATGACATTCGAGATACTTCGATATAAGTATAAAATACTGGATATTAAACATTTTGATTTATTATGATATTTAAAATTATAGCAGAAATATAGATTAAAAATACACAAATGCTTTTGAATGATATCGTAAGTGCATATGTGTGTTGGCACATATGCATGCATTTATTTTGTCTCTACAAAATTGTTAAAATAAATTGAAAAAAGTGTCTACGTAAAACAACAACGCAATTCTTGATTTTTAATCTTCCAGTTACCTTGGTTAAAGATGATAATTCTGATAAATAGTTAATTATGGAGGTATAAAATTATAGAAATACAAACATTTACACAAAATTATCAATGTTGGTTTCTGCTTTCTAAATATTGTGATATTTTCAAGAGATAAATTCAATATATGGTTTTGTGTCATGTGTTGATAAATTGATTATAATGATACAGTAAAACAGTTTACATTTGTACCTATTTGTGTGCACATCTGTGGTGCCTAACTATTAAAGTATTTTAATAAAATCTTCACTGCTAATTGTATGAACCATTTACCAAAATTGGGAAACTAGGGCAGAGTAGTGGAATTATAAATGACTGAAAGAGAAAATTTAAAGAACAAAAAATACTATGCAAGGGTTAAAGGAGCAAAGAAATCCATGAATATGAAAACTAAAATATTTGTTTGTTGCTATGTGATGGGCACTGGGTTTGGCTGGCAATGCACAATGGTGATACCAGTTGGAATTGCACTAAGTTGTGAATTTGTCAAAAATTAGAACATGTTGACAAAATATAAATCAGCCTCTCTAAATAATTTTTGATACTAGGAAGATATATAGAGAGTACAGTAGGTAGAAAGGGATATTGAATTTATGGTGGAACCAGCCTTAATTATTGTTCTCTCAGGGTTGTATAAAAATATAGCTATGAGCCCTGTTCAAAAGAATCAAGCTGTTCTTATATGAAGCATACTTAATAACACAGGTTCCTTCTTTAAAAATTCAGCCTTCTGATTATGTGTATAGCAACATGCAATTTACAAAGTACCATTGTGCCTGTCATAAAATGCCTGGAGGTATTAAAGGGAATTGGGAAACTTCCTTGTCACTGTGTTCTGGCTCCAGTTCTGGAGGTAAGATTTTTGTATATGCAGACAGCAATCAACATTTTATTCAGTACTGTCAGAATTTTGTGGTGAACCAAGATCCTGGTAATATTTACTGTTCTTTTTTCTTTAGTTTTACTGAAGTATAATTGACAAAAAAAATTGTATATATTTAAGGTGTGCAATGTGATGATTTCATATACACATATACACATGAAATTATGATCAGAATGAAGTTAATTAACAGATTTGTAACCTTACACACTTACTATTCTTTGAGTGGCTAGAATACTTAAAATCAACTTTCTTAGCAAATTTCAAGTATACAACACAACATTATTAAATATATTCACCATGTTGAACATTAGAAATCATATGCAAAATAAGAAAATAAATCATAGGCAACCAAAGCAAAAAGAAACAATTCTGACTGTATTGTACAAGGTAGCCTTCCCATTGCTGAGACAAAATACCTGATACCTGCGATTTAAGAAAAAATGTTTATTTGGCTCATGGTTTCAGAGAGTTCAGTGTGTGGTCAACTGGCCAAAGGAGACATGACATGGTAGAAGGGACTTGTGGAAGAAAGCTGCTGAACCCATGGCAGCCAGGAAATGAGAGAGAGAGAGAGAGAGAGAGAGAGAGAGAGAGAGAGAGAGAGAGAGAGAGAGAGAGAGAGAGAGGAGCCATGTGGCAAGAATACACCATTCCTGGTCACACCCTCAATGACCCACCCCCTCTGAACAGGCTGTACCTCCTAATAGCACACTCAGCTATGAACTACTTAGTGACTTAATCCACTGATGAGTCTAGTGCCCTTTTAATTCAATCACATTCCAAAAGCCCCATGTTTCAACACTTGAAATTTTGTGGGATATTTGATATCTAAACCACAATATATATCAAACTAAAAGGCTTAATTATAGCTGAGGAAATAACCAATAAAATGAAAGGCTACATATGGAATGAGAGAAAACATTTGCAAACCAGATACCTGATAAGAGATTAATGTGCAAAATATATAATGAATTCATATAACTCAATAGCGAAACAACAACCACAAAAACAACAGAAGAAAAATCTGATTAAGGGATATCCAAATGATCTGAATAGACATGTTCCCTAAAATCAGATACCAATGTAAAACTGGTATATGAAAATGCGTTCAACGTTACTAAAAAATCAGGAAAATGCAAATCAAAAGCACAGTGAGATAGCCCCTCACCTCTGTTAAGCCATAAAAAATAAAGCAAGGAGGCAGAGCAAGAAGGTGTCTGAGTAAAATCCTCAAGTATTCATCTCCTCACAGACACAGAAAGTTGAACAGCTATTTACACACAAAATCACCATCAGGAGAGCTAAGAGAATCAGGAGAGCAGCCACTGTGACTGCATTTAGTATAAAAAAAAAATGATGCACTGAAGAAGGCAGGAAGGAAAGAGTTGCTCATGTCATACTACCCCCAACTCCATGCTACCCAGCATGAAGAGAAGTGCTTCCTGTTTTGAGGAGAGAAAGAGAAATAAAATCCAGATTTTAAACTTGAAATCTAGTACTAAGCCTGCCATTGTGAAACCCGATATTGAGCAAAGCCCCACTACCCCCACCACTGGGACAATACCCTTGGACCGAACCCTTTAAACAACGTTAGACCATGCAGTTAGCTGCCTCCGCCATCTCTCACCTACCTCTGGTACCGCAGCAAAGAACAAGATTCCAACTGCTGTAGAGCAGGACACAAAACTAACAAAATGTTTTGTCTTAGAGAAAAGTACCAGGTCCAAGGTGGTGAGATCTAGCACCCTATAGAAACTGAAGGCTCAATATGTCAACCAAGTCTCACAGACAGACACCATAGATCATCTCTGTCATCAGGTTGGGACCTGTTCACTTGTGGGGCAGACTTGAATTTCAGGTGTCATCATTTCCAGTCTTTGATTGGGCCTGGGACAGACTCACTCTTCTCTTGAGACTGTGCAGGTCCGTGGGAGACACAGAAGCAATGTAACTTGGTGTCACCCTTGGTAGACAAAGGACTGTCTTTACCACCCATCCACCAAATTTGGGCAGCACAGCTCTTGCCAAGCCAGTGCTTACAGGTGAGGCTCTAGAACTGTCTGGCACCAGGCAGAGACCTTTGCTCCACTGTGAAGGATTTCTATTTTGGGGTGCATCACTGTACAGCTGTGGCATGGGCCTCAATGCAACCCCAAGACTATGCAGGTCCTTGCAGCTGTTACTCAGGTCCAGTCCAGCATAGCACCAGCCTACATAGTCAACTATACCCAACAACAGTGCAGGGGAGGATAGCATAGTGTAAGACCACATTTTCTGGAGCTAGGACAAGATTGTAATTCAAAGACTTTACTGCAGAACTTAGCTCTGGGATGTTAAAACATAACAATGGATAGATCCTTATGGCTCCCACCCCAGGTCTGCCAACAGACACAACCTCCAGAACAGCTCCATTGACAGGGGAAGATATACATTACCAATCAATAAGACTTTCTTTTCAATTAGCATTGCCTATTACTGGCCACAGTAGTCTTACTATGATTCAACCTCAACAAAAGGCAAGCCATAGCAGTGTGGGCCTTGGTCCTACCCCAGAGTGGCACCAGTCATGAAGGGCCATGGGCTTCAAATATGACACTGCTTGGAAATATTGGTGAACTGGGCCATCTCTGGTGGCTCTGCCCAGAGCCAGGCAGAATCCTGCAGTGTCTAACCATGGGCCACTAACTGTGGGCAAGACCTCTAGACCTCACTTGATTCCATAAAGAGTGTTGTGGAGATTACTCTGTCTAGGAACTTTTATGGTTCTTTCTGGATGATGTGTCCACAGTGTACTTGGGTCAAATCTGAATTTAGATGGCCCTCTAGAACTGAAACAGTGACAATACACTAACAGGCAACTCTTGGAAAATCTGGACCTGATCTCTGTCCAAGGTTGACATAGTGGAAGTGATGACAGCACCAGAGGAAATAAGCAAATGGAAAGGTATCCCCTGTTCCTGGACAGGCCCCATGGGAATTCCCCCCTTGACAGTGATCTAACAGGTGTCTCTGTCTAACAGCTTGGGAACAACTGAAGCTTAGTCCAGAGCCCAAAAGGCGCTTAATTTTGCCACCAATATAATAAGTGAGCTTGGAAGTAGGTCCTTCCCCAGTTGATTCTCAGATGAGACTACAGCCCAGGCAAACATTTTGACCATAGTCTCATAAGAAATGCTGAAACAGAGGAGCAATCTTAGCTGTGCTATGATTTCTGATCCACATAGCCTGAGAGATAATTAGTTTGTCATTTTGAGCTGTAAAGTTTGTGGAAATGTTACATAGTGGTAGGTAAAAAATAAAGTAAACAATAGTGGTCATTGCAAATGTCTAAAGTCCAATGGAGTTTAAAAAAACAAACATTTTTTCAAAAACTTGGAAATAACAGCCCAATGTATGGAATTATAAATCAAAAAATATTCACAGAGTCATTGTAAAAACACAATTACGAAACAACTCAATCTCCAACTAGAGACTGGATAACTAAATTATGCTGTGGCTGCAACATGTAAGAGAAAATGAATAAGCAATAACACTATAGGACTACACACCATTATAAATAAAGCCTAGATGCACAACACTGGCTAAAAGGAGCAAGGTGTAGCATATATAGCATATTCTTAAGGATTAAAGACTGAAGTACATACCGTTTAAAGATACTTTGAAATATAGAAGTATTAAAGCAGATAAACAGCAATGTAGCATGATACAAAATCACATGCAAAAAATCAGTAGTGTTCCTGTAACTGATAACAAATCTGCTGAGAAAGAAATTAGGAAAAAAAATTGCTTAAATAATTAAATATTTAAGAATTAACCTAACCAAGGAAATGAAAGACCTCCATGAAGAGAACTACGGTCCTCTAAAAGAGGACATGAGAAAAACGGAACGATATCCCCTGTTCCTAGACAGGCAGAAACTATGTTTTTGATATGGCCATACTACCAAAGCTGATAAAATAGATTTAATGCAATCTCAATCAAACTGCCAATGTCATTTTTTCACAGAACTAGAATAAGCTATTCTAAAATTAAAAACAGAACAAGAACAGACCTTAAGTAGCAAAAACAGTCCTGGGCAACAAAACCAAAGCAGGAGGTACCACAATCCCAGATTTAAAGTTACATTACAGTGATGAAAAGCAGCATGATACTGGCCCAGAGATAGACATACAGATCAATGTGACAAAAAAGTGAATGGAGAGACAACCCTAGGTATTTAGCCATTTGATCTTTGACAAAGTGGCAAAAAACATATGCTGGAGGAAAGATGGCATCTTTAACAAACAGCATGGGGAAAACTGGTTATCCACATGAAGATTTAATCTACAACTATATCTGTCACTATGTACTAAAATAAAATCAAAATGGATCCAGGATTCTAAATATTAAAAACACTTAATCTTCTGGAAGATAAAATAGGTAAAATCATGAAGACATAGACATAGCCAAGGACTCTCTGAGCCCTAATTGCACAAGAAGTATCATCAGGAACCAACAAATGGGACTATAAAAAATTAAAAGGCTTCCACGTACTAAAGGAAACAACTCACAGAGTTAAGAGACAACCTACAGAATGGGACAATTTTTGCCAGCTACTCCTCAGACAGAAGACTATTATCTAAAATATATAAAGAATTTATGTTAATTACTTTCTTGTTGCTGAGACATAATACCTAATACCAACAAATTAGGGAGGAAAGGTTTATTTTGGCTCCCAGGTTGTAGAGGTTTCAGTCCATAGTCGTCTGGCTCTTAGGCAGGGTAGCACAGGGGCGAGAGAGAGGAGAAACAGCCCATGTCATAGCAGGCAGTAAGCAGAGAGTGATGAAGGGAGGAGGGAGGGAGCTAGACTCTTCCAGGCCTAATCCGTTAATGAGTATCACACTCCAGTGATCTAATCACCTCCCAAAGCCCCGCTTAAGAGCATATGAGGCTTTGTGGGGATATCTACATGTATACCATAACAGACTCAAAATATTAGACCCTCTAAAATAAAAGGTTCAGTGGAAAAAATGGGTCACTGAAATTAATAGACACTTCTCTGAACAAGAAGTACAAATGGCCAATAAATATATTAAAAAAATGTTCAACATCTCTAGCCATGAGAGAAATGCAAATTAAAACAACCCTGAGATTTCATCTTACTCCCAAAAGAATGGTTGTCTTCACAAAATCAAATAATATCAAATGCTCGTGAGGCTGCAGGGAATAAGGAACCCTTCTACATTGTTGGTGGGAATGTAAACTAGTACAGCCACTATGACAATCAGTATAAAGTTTCTGTACAAAATGAAATCTAGAAATTCCATTTTACCCAGCTCTTCCACTTCTAGGCATCATCTCCAAAGAGGTAAAGACATCGTATTACAGTGATTCTTGCCTACCAATATTTATAGAAGCACAACTCATAATAACTAAATCATAAAAGTGGCCTATATGTCCATCAGGAGATGAATACATAAAGAAAATGTGGTATTTATGAACAATGCAGTACTACTCAACCATAAAGAAAGATAAATTTGAATCATTTATAGGAAAACAGATGCAACCCGAGATCATAATGTTAAGTGAAATAAATCAAACACACAAGCTAAAATATCACATGGTCTCTCTTACATGAGAAACTCAAAATAT
Organism: Hystrix cristata; assembly: GCA_004026905.1. NCBI lineage: Eukaryota > Metazoa > Chordata > Mammalia > Rodentia > Hystricidae > Hystrix > Hystrix cristata. Next base: position 14,476 of record PVJO010028030.1, read on the forward strand.
AAATAAAGTGCAAAATAAGAGATAGGTCATAAAAAACAAGAAGATAGATCTTTTGCAAATTGGAAGGGGACCAAGAGCTGATGGGAGAAGGGAGCAAAAGGAGGGAAAGGAGATGAAAAAAGAAAGAGAATGTGTTAGGTACATGAACCAACTCCCCATGTTGAATGTAATCATTATGTGCAGCAAACATGTACTAATGTAAATTAAACAAAACCAAAAACAAAAACCTGAAAATCAAGGAAAAGAAAATAAAATTTAAAGGGACTAGGGATGTAGCTCAGTGCAAAGGTCCTGAATTCAATCCTCAATAAGGTAAAAATGAATCAATCAATCTTGGGACGTGTTCACCACCAGATGAGGGGAACGGGGTAGATTAGAAGTGCACAAAGAGAACATCAATGGTACTGTGAGTATTTTAATACCTAAATTAAGTGACGAGTTCACAAGTGGTCGTTTTAATGTTAGGAATGCGAATACAACATACCAGAACTTAAGGGATGCAATGAAAGCAGTCCTGTGAGGGAAATTTATAGCAGTGAATTCCCATATCAAAAAACAGAGCAAGCTCAAATAAATAACCTAAGGTTGAATCTCAAGCTTTTAGAAAAAGAAGAGTAAGTCAAGCCCAAAGCTCATCTGAGGAAAGAAATTCTAGAGATCAGAGCAGAAATTAATGCAATTGAGACTAAGTAAACAATACAAAAATCTCAGTGAAATGAAGAGTTGGTTCTTTGAAAGACCAAATAAAATAGGCCAATCCTTAGCCAATGTTATTTAAAAAAAAATGAAAGAAAAGACTCAAATCCATGCAATTAGAAATGAAAAGGGTGAAAGCACAATGAATCCTGCAGAAATCCAAAAGATCATCAATATCTACTTCAAGAACCTGTACTCTAATAAGATGGAAAACACAGAAGAAATGAACAGGTTCCTAGATACATATGAATTACCAAAGCTGAATCAAGAAGATACAAAAATTCTAAATAACCCAGTATCAGTCAATGAAATTGAAGACATAATTTAAAAATTACCAACAAAGAAAAGCCCAGGTCCTAACAGATTCACTACTGAATTCTACAAGATATTTAGAGAAGATCTAATGCCACCAATCCTCAAACTCTTTAATGAAATTGAAAGGGAAGCAGTACTCCCAAATTCATTCCTGGAGGCAAGCATTACCCTGATACCAAAACCAGAGAAGGATCCAACCAAAAAAGAGAACTACAGGCCAATCTCTTTAATGAACATAGATGCAAAAATCCTCAATAAGATATTGGCAAACAATGCAGCAAATCATCAAGATTATACACTGTGACCAAGTCGGACACATGCCAGGGATGCAGGGATGATTCAACATGTTCATATCAATAAATGTGATATACCACATTAACAGAACCAAGGACAAAAACCACATGATCATCTAAGTAGATGCAAAAAAGCACTTGACAAAACAAATGCCCGTTCGTGATAAACCTACAGAAAATTGGAATAGATGGTCTTCATCTCAATCTGATAAAAGCCATCTATGACAAACCAACAGTAAACATCATACTAAATGGCCAAATATTGAAAGCTTTCACTCTAAAATCTGGAACAAGACAAGGGTGTCCACTATCATCACTCCTATTCAATATAGTTCTGGAAACATTAGCCAGAGCAATTGGACAAGAGAAAGAAATAAAAGGAGTAAAGATAGGAAAGGAAGAAATTAAATTATCATTATTTGCAGATAACATGATACTCTACATAAAAGACCCCCAAAACTCCACCAAAAGACTCCTAGATCTGGTAACCAAATTTAGTAGCATAGTAGGATACAAAGCCAATACTCAAAAATCAATAGCATTTTTGTAAACAAATAACAAACTCACTGAGAAAGAATTTAAGGAAAGAACACCTTTCACAATAGCATCAGAAAAAATGAAGTACTTAGCTAACAATCTAATGGAGGAAGTAAAAGAACTTTACATTGAAGACTACAATATTCTGAAAAAGGAAATCGAAGAGGATATTAACAAATGGAAATATATCCCTTGTTATTCGGTAGGAAGAACCAATATAGTGAAAATGGCTATAATTTCAAAACTGTTATACAGACTTAAAACAATCCCAATGAAAATACCAATAGCATAACTCACAGAACAGAGTAAATAATCTTAAATTCATTTGGAACCAGAAATTGATATTTTTATATATGTTGCAATTTTCTTTTACATGGTGGAGACAAAGATCTACTATTGACAACGAATTTTGGAAAACATTTAAAAACTCAGATTTGGAAATGCAACAGTTCACATATTAATGGCAATATTTTTAAAAGACAATGCAATCTAATTGACTGCTCAAAATCTTTGCTATATTTGGCTATATAACTTGTGTTCTAAGAGATAAGCAGGTGACAGTTTCAATATTAATATTTTATGCAAATTTGTGATATTTGTTTTAAGAAATAGTTTACATTAAGAATAGTCAAAAAAGAATATCTTTATCCAAACAATTTCATCTTGCTCATTATGACTATTTTTAAATAAAGAATTATGTGCAGATTTATAGCACAGATACTAGGTCCTTGATATTCTGAGAAAAGAAATGAAAACATAAATGATGGAGAAAAGTGACCAAATAAAGCAGCTTCAGAGGTGCAGAAAAGCAGGATCAAATAAATGAAAAATAATAGAATAAACATGAAAGTTAAATGAAAATTAAGATAAATGAAAAACAATAAAACCAAATAAAAATAATAAAATAAAAACAAACAAAAATGAAGTGAAAATGAAAATAAACATATATGGTGAACAGAAGTGTAAATAAAGACTAAAATGTATTATATTGGGAAAGGGAAGGAAATGTCCAAATGAGAAAGGGAACAAGGGAGGGGGAAAGGAACAGAGGGACAAGAGAAATAAGAAATGGAAGGAAAAAATGGAAACAAAGCTTTTGTAAATAGGGAGGGAGGAGGGGGTGAGGGGAAGGGAATAGGAAAAAAAGAAGCAACAAGATATGTAATGTACAGGTGCAAATCCCCTATGATGAATGTTATCGCTATGTACATCTAAAATGTGCCATTAAAATAAAATTTTAAAAAAATTAAATCTTAAACTAATGCTGACAATTTTCACAGACCAGCCACTCTCATCCTTTTAGAATCGTAGAGCAAGGTGTTGGGAACTTCAAGTAAGTAAGCTTAAGTTTCTTCTGGTCCACACATGCCTTGTTTTATTGTGATGACTTTGCTTGCCTTTGGTCAAAAGCTTTGCTTAATTTTTTAATGTGAGCTAGCTTGTTGTAAATATATATGAGCATCTATGATTTTCTTCAGACCAATGGGATTAGCTTGTTCTATCTTCTGATGCTCTACTGAAAGTTTTTCACTGATATCCTGATATTCTTGTGAGCCTGGAGGAATGAGAATCCTTTTTGATTCTAGGGCATTAACTGGTCTAGATAAATGCAGTATCTTGCAATGCAAGGTGTGGTATTCATTATAATTTGCTCTGAAATCATGCTCATGATGATGCTGCTCAGAGGAAACGATGGTGACGTAGTTGCTCAGATAATCTGGAAGGCCAGATAGTGAAGGGGTTTTCCCAGAGGTAGCATCATCTTTTTGGATATTTTTGCTTGAGTTTGTCCTTTCCCTTTCCTCTTTGTTGGCAGAGTCTGCCTTCCCCGTCTCCATCGTGTCAATATTATAAATTTGGTTATTTGCTTCATGTTCTATAAATATATATTTGGACTCCTCTTCAGACAAGTATTTTCTCTCCGCAGCCTTCAGATCTTGCTTTGAATTTAAAGAGAGGATGAGATTTCTGAAGAAATATGTTTATTTGGTTGACACTTAAAGAGGCTACTCTCTTGAAGGATACTGTAAACATATGGATCATTTTAAAGGTATCTTTTTTTTTTACTCTCATTATCACATATTTGCAGATCATAGCAATTACCTTTGCTGTAGGGAATTCGTACATGTACATAACTCATTTCAATCCTTTTTCCCCCTGCCTTCCACTCCCTTTTTTTTCCAGCATCAGCATTATTTATTTACATTGTAAGACCTTATGAAGTTAATTACTACATATATAGTTTATAAACCAGAGTAATAGGCCAAAGAACATATAAAACATGTAGGAAAATTGTACAGTATAAAGTCAAGGTACACTTTTAGATACATTGTCCATGATGGGTTATAATACTTTTCTTCTCTCTCTCTTTCTCACTATTATCTTTTAGTTCCTACTTTATATACATATTAACTTTCGTATGAGAGAAATCAGGTGATATTCAAGCTTGTGTGCCTGAGTTACTTCACTTAAT
>PVJO010028031.1:0-18781 GCA_004026905.1 Hystrix cristata
TTTTTTTTATATATTTTAAATAACTCTCCATTTTTTCCTCCCACTTACTGAAAGACTGGCTGAGACCTCTTATCTCGGTGTGTCATGTTTTGGCTTTGATCCCTCACTACAGGCTCTCTTTCAGACTGTGTTGTGGTGCTCTCAGACTTTACTTTTGTTTGTTTGTTTATTTTTCAATGAGTCAAGAATAAGCTCAACATTAATCAACCCAATTGCTGGTTACACTTAGGACAAAACACTTGAGCTAGTTTTCATTCCTGTCAATGGAGCACCTTGTGGAAGATCTATAGAAGATGAATGCGTGAAAGAGAATAGTATCTATGACCTGGCAAACAATGCCAATCTAGCTCCACTTCTGGCGAGTGAATTAAACCTAGGAAATTTGTATGAAAGCTCAAGGACTATCCCTTGTTTAGTTAGTGTCAACTGAAAGGAACTTTCTCCTTTGTATTGAAAACAGACAAGGTACTAGGTCCTTCCTCGGTGACAAAACAAGGTAATATTATTAAGCCTGTGATTTACTTTTATAGATGGCATCTTCAAATGTCCCATGGAAATGATAAGTGGTTTTGACACTAACATTTATGGCACAAACATGCCAAGTTGCCAAAAATTTGGGTTGGTTCATGGGCCACCTATGTGTGAACAACATAGCTGTTTGCCCAATTAGGCTACCTAATACCATAAAGCATGTGTGGGTGGATAAAAAATCTAGACTAAGCTTATCAGGGAATAAAGCAAGATTTGTAATTGCCGAAGTCAGACTAGAGGCCTCAGGTATCAGTTATTTTGGAATGTATAGAAGAAGGAGGTACACAGATGCCACTACCATAGATAACTGAACATCCAAAATCAAACTTGTGGACAACAGGGTCCACTTTTACCTTATGACATGACATGGCATATAAACAATGAATACCTCAGTTATAAGGATGCAGTGAACTTGGATATTTGGTACTCTACTTTAAGTGGTAGCCAAATTACAAATTCAGGTTTATTTATGTATAAAGTAAACCAGCATAAGTGTACCAGATAGGAGTCATACAGAGCTTGCTTGAATGTTATAACTCAAATTCTTATCAATTTTGAGAATTTTTTCCCATGTTTTGCAGCTTATGATGTGGAGAATGTAATTCTAAATCTCTGTGGTACTAGAAAAAAATTAAATGTCACAATGTAAACTTTGGAGCATTCTAATCAGAAGTCCACAGTTTAACATCTGCTGTGTCCTAGATTCACTGACTGCCAAACAAAAAGAAGTTTATACAATCCTTTGTAAAAACTAATGCTCTTGTGTAAAATTAAATCAGGAAAAGTATCTAATTCTATTTTTAAAGAAAGATGAATACTCTCTACCAAATAATTGAGATTCAGATATTTTACTGGGCTTATCTATTCCCAGGTTTGAGAGAATATTTTAATGATACATGAGGGAGTGTTCTTAGATTTACATTATTTTTTTAACGTATTCATTCTAGTTATACTCTATGGTCTTCTCTCCCTTTGTAGATCTCTTGTGACTGCCACTAGATTGAATCTTTTCTCCATAGCTATCAAATAAACTTTATTATATGAAAATTTCTTTTCAGAGTCAGATAATAGAAATGAAGCAGATGAGACTATGCCATCCCCAAATTTTCTACTGAGACATAGGATGATTTAGTGCTGAGGGTAAATGAGAAACAAAAGACAAGGACAAACCTTTTGTTCTACCCTTTCCTGCATAAAAGCAGGGGCATTTTCTCTTTGTAGAGATGACATACATTCTTACTTTAAAAATATATTCCCATTTCACACAACAAGAACACTGGAAACAGCAATGAAATGAGCTTGCACAGTAAGCTTTACTACACAGGCTTTGGTTATCCTGTATTTCTTAGTCTTCTCTCAAAAATGTATTGTCCTTTGTTAAGGTAGTATATAGGCTCTCAAATTTAACTGTTACATTGAATGGTTTTAAAAATTCTATGAGGACTTTGTGCAAATGAAAATATTTACATAAAATAAAATTTGCATATTTTTATCTTCATATCCTGTTTTTGTTAATTTAATTCACAAGTTCCAAAAACAGAATCCAAGAAAATAGAGGAAAGGTTGTTCTTTTGCTATATTTCCAACATTTATTACACAATTATTTCTAATATATTATTATCTAAGCTCTAGGAATACACCTGAAAAATATATAGCTCATTTTCAGAATAATATAACTACTAGGGAGAGTTTGGCATGACTAAAACAGAGTACATGGAGCATCAGTTCTAAATATGGCAAAGTTATTACTTACAGCACAGCAAAACTTAGCCTCTGCAACTTTGTTTTAAATACATTTCCTGAATTGTCAGCTCGGAACTCAATCAAATTTTTACTAAAAATTTTAAATTATTTTCTTATTTATTTATTTAATAAATATTTACAGAGCACATAGCATTTGCCTGTATTGTTTTAAGACCTGAGAATACAAGAGGATATGACAGAAATATTCTCAGCCCTTAAGGAGCTGACAATAGACAGGAGAACTAATAAATGTTTATAGTAAGTTGATGATATAATTTATAACAGAGACTACCAGGGGAATATACAAAAGTTTAACATTTATGATAATATCATAAACATAGAGAGACCTACAAAAATTCTAGTAATTTACTGTGTATTTATTATTTCTCTTTTTATCTGTGTACAACACCTTTAAGTGCATGTTGTTAATACATAGTGCTATACATTAATTTTACCAGACCCTGGAGGACAATTTGCCTTGAGAGTCACCACTTGCAGAATCATAGGCATGCCACCTCTGTCACAAATTTAGTCTGCTCCTGTGCTTACAAAGGCAATGCTAAAAAGTTGTAGAATATAGTATCTGTGGGAAAATGGTCTCCTCCATAATCATAAGCCTCCAGGTCCATATATCATTGGGATGATTGTTTAACAGCTCCCAAAATAGCCAAGATTATGTGTATTGCCCATAAAACCCATGAACTAGAATTTTTTCCATTAGGAATAGCTATCCCAAATAAACAAAAGAATTGAAATGCTTTCCTGTGGAGTATTTCTAATTCTTAAATTTCAAAATGTATGCTATATACTTTGTCTTATGTACAAGTATTCTTTGATAACATATATTTGAATTAAAAAAATACAGACGATCTGAAACATATCTTACCGCCCTTATGTCAACAGTTGTATGCTGAATTGAATACTGGATAGAAGTTAATTGTATAATAAATAATTACACTGACTATATGATTTTGTTTCTGACAGTTTGTACAATTAATTAGTATTTTATTATATTTCATACTCTTTTTTTTAACTGTGCAAAAATATATGAATATAAAACAGATACTGGTGAGAAAAACTATCATTCTAAAAAACAAATCAAAACAAACTAGAATAGAAAGAATGATACCTGGAAATATTTCACTGAAATTGTAACTTTCGTAAGATTTTATTTCAGATTTATTATGTTTCTGGTTCTCATTGAATAGAAACCTCTTCATTTTATGTAAGTTGCTTATCATTTTACTGAAATTCAGAATACACATATATTGTCAAGAAGGCATTATACATAAAGGTAGGAACTTTCTTACGAGTAAAACTACACTGAACATTTTGTATATAAGTTTTGGACCAACTGCATCTCTGATTATTTTGACATCTTTAATGTCATAACAACAGCACCATAAGACAGTGTTGCTGTGTTTCTATACATAAATATTTGACAGCGCCTATCATTATTTCATTAAAGTAGATTACTTCAAATGAGATCATCAGCTAAAATGGAATAAATATCATGAAGCTTTGGAGCATGTATTTATTTTGTACCCAGTGCTACTGACAGCAGCAATGGATGAGAATGCATATTGGCAATGTCAAAGGGATTTTTATATTTTACAATTACTATTTGATTGATTGGTAAATCAAATCCTTTCTTGCATTAATTTTCTTTCCTTTTTAAAATTTGACAGCTGATTTACACGATCATGAGCTATTTATTTTTGTTTTCATTTTTTTTCCTGTGGTGGCATTATTTTTGTTAATGTATATTTGTTAAAGATTTGTCATATTTATTGTCAATATTTTACCCAATTACTTTCTTTATTAAGCAAGAATATGAAATGAAAGCCATGCTAATGTGATGTTACGGTTTGTGTCTAGATGTCCCCCCAAAGCCTCATGTGGTCATAGGTGTGGCTGGATCTAGAGTGTGCAATTACTGAATTAGTCCACTGATTGGTTTGGCATAGTTCTGCTGGGATCAAGGATGTGATGCTAGGATTAAGGGTGCTGGGATTAAGGATGTGAGTGCTACCCACCCTAAAGCCAGATAGCCTGCATAAAATATAAGGGACAGAAAGATGCTTGTCCCCCCCGCCCCGCTTACCCCCTTGCTTACCTTGCTGCCTTCTGCCATCTGCCAGGCCACCCTCCCTTGGATCCAGCCAGCCAATTGCAAACTGAAACCTCTATGAACTGTAAGCCAAATAAATCTTTCCCCCTTAATTTTGGGTATTGGGTATTTTGTTTCAGCAATGAGAGATAAATAACCAAGACATGTGATGTGTATAGATGGCATCTCCCTAACCATTTCAGGACTTTTTCTTGCCTTGGATCAGCTAGAATAGAGATAAAAATGATTAAAAAAGAGTATTCAACATGCAGATTTGTTCAAATGTTGTTACCCATACTTGGATTTGAATTTTTTTTTTTTTTAGCAAGATGGGCAGTCATATTTTTTAAAAAAACTTAATATTGTGAAGAGTGTTTTAGATAACTATTTCACATTTAATATTAGATTTTAAGGCTCTCCATAAGGGGCATGGTGTGTCGAATAGACGTTAAAGAAGAAGAAATTCTATTCCTTGGGTTTGGAATATACAAAACCAAGTTCAAAGTGAAAATACCCAGTCCTTTGATAAAAAGTAATCAAGAATTTCAAGATATTAACATAAAGACATTAAGCCAGGTGTGGAGCTTTATAGAGTTGCACTGATTACACGCCCATGGAGCAACCCCTGAATCTGCTCCCTCTGACCCTGTGGAGTCTGGGGAGCAGGGAGACAAAACAAGGTGATATATTTGGTCAGAGATATGTCACTGTTTCTCCTCTTATCCTCAAAGCACAGTTTTCAGGTATGCACTTGGCAGAGTTAGGAAAATTCCTAGGGAAAGGAGAGATCACACCCCACATACATCTCACACTTAGAATTGAGGATAGAGCTGCTCTTACATTGCTCCCCACTGGCTACCTAAGAACAGATCACATCAAGATGAACTCAGCTCTCAGCTTGGTCAGGGAGAGCAGGATTTCAATGCAAGTCTGTTTTCTATTCTGATGTCAACAGAACTTCTCCATGTTCCCAGGAGAGAATAAAACATTGGTAAGTGGAGTCTAGCGGGTGGCGGGGCGTTCATGGTACCTGGGGAGAGAGATGTTTCTAGGCAGTGTAGTGAGTGGAGGAGCCGGGAATCGGGCAAACCTGCAGTGTTCACAGCAGCTCGGGAGAGCCTGGGAATCCAGCAGCTTCATGCAGTTGGTCTCTATAGAGTGGTCATTAGAAAGGACAGAAAACACTGCTTAAGATTTTTCATGTACGATAAATACTTTCTGTATGATTTTGTCACATGAATAAGTGACATGTGAAAAAGTAAAATTGTATTAAAAATATTAGGATGTATATAGATTGTGAATAGCACAGAGGTCATAAACTTCTATGGTGGAAAACTATTTGCTATTAGTAGCAATAGCTGCCAACTCTCCAATCAGACACCAAAGTATTCTGTTGATCAAAAGGCCCAGTTTCCCAACTTATTGCAAGAAAGGAGTGTTCCAATTTACAAAAGACTTATTAACAACTTTAGAAAGAAAGGCTCAGAATATATTATATAAGGCTTCAGTGGATGAAGCCGGGTGTTTACTGCCTAAATATGTACAAGAACAAGCACAGTTTTTATATAGGAATTTAAAATCTGTAGACAAAGTAATTTTAGGGTCTTAGAAAAAGCGTTCCTGATTTCCTTGGTTTCTGGTAAGCAATCTATGTCTATTTGAACAATCCTATTGTCCCATGCAGACACCTGTCTACCAAACAAACAAACCATTCTCCTGGAAGAAAACAGTCTGAGCCTAATTAAAACAAACAATAAGATTATTAACTGGTATACACTTTTCTCTTTTAGGAAGAATTTTCCAGAATGAATACAAAGTCAGGAGGATGGAGGCAGCCTCAGTTCATTGAACTGATGGCAAAGTCGTGAGCTGCAGTCCGCAACAGACTTGGAAAAGTAGCGTCAAACGTGGTCCTCGAGAGAAGACTACTGTCCAGGAAGAGCACCAGGCACGCCAAAAGTAATCACTGTGATTAAAATGGCCAGCCCTGGGAGAAATTTTAAATAATGTAAAAATTGTACCATTTCTTTCAGTGTCTTTGTAATTTTACTCCTTCCCAAACTCTCAGATTCCCACTTGTGCTCGTTATTCCATTTTCTTTATTCACAGATTTCTTAGGTCTCCCTCCCCCAACATATTCCTGTATTTCTTACAGGAATTCAGTTTCTGAATAGTGTTCAATAAACCTCTTTTGCTTTCACTGCACGCAGATATCCTTGCTATCAGTGCATTGCGTAGCTGCTGCAAGGGTTCCATAGGCACTTCAGGGAAATCTACACATACATAGCTATTTCCCACAATTTGTCCTGTTAAACATAATGCATAACACATAGAATTCATGTCTTTGGGGAGGATGAATTACTTAGACATACATAGCATGCTAGAAATATTTATTAACTGCATAATGAACTGAATACCACTTCTCTTCAATATTTTTACAATCTGATTTGCTTCTTTCAGTTTCAGTTGGCTTAAATAAAATATTGGAGTTTTTAGACCAAGGTAGATTGGATTAAGTAATTGCAGATCATCAATCACCTTTCTGTAGTTAGTTAGAGTAATGTAGTGAGAAAGCACAGGTTTGAGAATGAGGAAACTGTGCTCGGTTTTAGTCTTTATGCTGCCGCTACCTGACTGTGGAACTCCATATATCACATAATTACACTAAATGCCAGCTTATTTAGTCATCAATTGAGAAACTGACCTCTAAGACTAATGTCCGATCCATCTTCTCTGATGGATGATTCTTAGTTAGGCAGTATCTCCCGCATGAGCCTCTTCGATGTGAAATTTGTTTCCTCAAATACATTTGCCTGTCACTGGTTCTAGGTCTGAAATGTTTTTTATCACACATTTCTGTAATCTGTTTAAATTGCCTACAACAAGCATTTCATAGCTATTCAGGAGTTCACAGAATATTTTAGAACAAAATAAGCTTTGTTTGCCAAAAGCACATTGAGGAGCATGTTGAGATAATAAGAGCGTTTCAGAGCTGGGAGGAAATATTGATTAACTCCTCGGATTAGCTACACCGGCTCTCAGCCTCATCTCCGGGAAGAGAACCTATTTCAGGAAGTTGCCTGTATTCTCAAGTGGTGATAGTTATGGGTGCAGGACAAGAGTTAATTGACTCCAGATACTGCTTACTGTAACTCCCAGGTTAATTGACTCCAAATACTGCTTACTATAGTGGTGCAACCTTGGTTCAAAATGCTTCTGTAAAATTTTGAGGCCGTCCATGTTTAAGTGGGAAAAGAGCCCTACTTTCTACATCACTAAAAATGAAAATAAAAACATAATAAAACTAATATTTCAGTACACAAAGCAAAATTAGGCTTTAGATCTCCTTTATTCCAGCATAGTCAGCTTTAAGACCAGGAGCAGAAAAAAGTGAGAGTTTACCCTTACCTACTGCTTTGCACTTCCAGGCCATATTTTGTTTCCTATTTATTATATTTCATCTGTATTAGTTCTGCGTCTAAAGCCAAGGCGTTGAATAGAATTGAACTCCCTGTACTAGGTAAGGGATATGAACCCAATATTCCAGATAGAGGTGGAGTTTGCATAATGTACACCAGACTAAGTGTTTAAAAAGAGCTCCATGTCCTGAGTAGTCTCTGTTTCTAGTTCCTCTCATATCTGCTACATGGACCGTAAGGTCAGCGTCAACATGCAAGGATAGTGCTGCCTGGCTCCTCCTCCAGAGATGCATTTATCAAAGCTGTCTAGTGCTGGATCTCAAGTTCATTTTGCTCCTGGGGGCTACAACTGTCTCCGGGAATGAAGTGTTGCTACTTTGGAGCAATAATCTCTGCTAGGGTTCAGATATGGTTTGTCTCATGCAGGTTCACATGCTAGAGCTTGGGCTACAATGTGACAGTATTGAGAAGTGGCAGAACCTTTGAGGAGCGGGGCCTGGAGTTAGGCAATTAGGTCTTTGAGACACTGGCCTGAGAAGAGAAAAATGTCCACCTGGAGGATGTGGGCCAGGACTCAGGAGCCTGTTACTTACCCAGAAAGTGGATGATTAAAAAACAAGGCCCCCACTTGCATGGCCTCTGGTGTTCAAACTCACCTGCTCTATCCCATGAGCTCTGCCCATGATGACATTGTCAGGAAATTCTCACTGGAAGCCGAGCAGATACTAGGATCATCTTTGGGCCTCTAGAACTGTGAGCTAAACAAGCCACCACCCCCCAAAATAAGTCATCCAGCCTTAGGCATTTGGTGAAAGCAACACAAAATGGACTAAAAATCTCCTGTAGGAACTTAGAACAGTCAAGTTTTCTTGACTTCATTAATTCTCCATCAACTGTTTTGAACTTGGAAGAATTCTCACAGTTTGTGAACTGATGAGTTTCTTTTTGTGTTTCTTTTTTTACTGTGACTTGAAATTTATTACACTTGTTTTAACTATGTATAAGGACCAAGACTATAAAGGAGACACTATATAACATGTTCATGTTTACAACCATGTTCATGTTCATGTTTATAACATGTTCATGTTTACAACCATGACAATCAGGTAGGTATGTAAAAAAGTGAACATAACAATGGTTTGAAGAGTGAGTTTATGAGAAAGTAAATATCCAGAGAACTTTTGAGGGGACAGTGCTGGGGTTTGAACTCAGGGCCTCATGCCTGCTAGGCAAATGCTCTACCACTTGAGCTAAATCTCCAACCCCTCGGAAAACTTTGTTGTAGTGATAAATAGAAATCATGTGTTGAGACAAGAGGCATAAGTACAGGAACGAAGGAGAAAGTAGAGCTGTGGGGAGGATGGTAGTACAGGCACCCACCATCTGTCCCTTACCATCCCAAAACACCATTCACCCTAATGAAAAGATAGTTTTAATCAAATCACTGCACAATAAAATAATTTCATTGATAATGTCAAGTATATACGACTTAAAAATATTCTCTTCCTTTCTGATCATTAATGATCCACATAAATCTAGTTTATGAATTTTCCACAGCTATGCTCTCCCCAAGTGTTCCATTTTGCTCATATTTTCTACTCTGTTTACTTAAACTGAAGATTAAGAAAGTTTGAAAACAGTTTGGGCACAATTTACTATGAGAGAAAAGGCTATTTACCCTCTACAATGCTGGGCAAGCCAATGCTACTGTTAGTCTTACTTCAGTTATTTCAGATTATCTTTCAGAAAAAAATATCAGCTCACTGAACAAAAATACCCAAATAGTTCAATGGAAGTTTTAAAAACTAAGATATCCAGCATGCTGAAATAAATGTTACAAGCCCAGTATTCCATCTACTTCTGTAATCTATATGGAATCTTGTTTGATTTCCTTAAGGGCCTGTCTCACATGAGTGTTTCCTTTTTTATTTCTCTTCTTTGTCAGAATGATTCTGAAAAACATACATGACTTTGGACAAGGGCTTCTTTTGCTTTTAGAATAACATTTTTTTTTAACCCTCTGGACATCTTACATAGGCATTCCGAAGCTAGCTATATTTGAACAAGTTGGTTTTAAGCAGAGATGCACTCACCAACTTACTTCGCGTAACTTCTATTTAGAAAAAAAAAAAAAAAAGGAAATATCACACAGGAAAAAAAAAAAATGAACTTGCGCACTCTTTTGATGACCGCAAAACGTTTTTTGTTTGACTCTGGTGTCAAACAAGAATGATGGAAAGTCGATGTTTTCTAAGATTTCTCAGTTTTATGACTGTGGCCTATTTCCACATGTTTGAAAGAACTCTTGTATGTAGCCAAGATCTCCCCTTAAAAGTGTTCTTCTGTCTTATCACTCATTTCTAACTGCAATTTGAGTGAAAGATAAACATTCTCCTTGAAAAGTGTAAAGATGCGTCTACAAAAGAATGATTCTCTTTCACTACTTCTCCGTTACTCTTCAGCAGTTACCCCAAATCACTGTTTTTTTTGCTGAGCGCAGCAAACTTTCATTAATTGCACTTTACCCCTAAGCTATATTTATTTATATTATTTATCACTTACATGTTTATTTGCATAATTCAATCAATGTATTTTTTCTAACCGTAAATGTTGTGTATCTTGGTTCATTAGGAATATTCTATAATTTTTCTAATAAAATTAAAATAAATATATGTGACTTTTACTTAATAGTTTTACTGATGTCTGGTACCTTATAATTATGTTTCGGGTAAGAATAGACTGTCTAATAATGGTGATCCCATAATATTATAATGGAAGTAAAATATTTCTATTATCTCGTGACAATGTAGACGTTACAATATTATAGTGGAACCTATTACTCTGTGTTTGTGGTGACGCTGGTGTAAAAGAATTTACTGCCCTGTTCGTTCTGTAAAGTATAATACATGTAATTATGAATATGATGTGATATTTAACTATGAGATAAATGACTATCTTTTTTATCGTTATTTTAGAGCATTCTCATTCTCCTGATGGGAAAGAAATGTTTACCATAAACCGGGATGCCATGTTCTCCCTGCGGCTTCTTGTATCTTTGGTCTGTTGCATACCCTGACCCCGCCAAGAGGCTGTATCACCGGCTTGACCTACACCATCCATGTTTGTGTAACTACACTGTGGGATGCTTACACAAAGACAAAATTCTCTAATGATGCACTTTTCAGAACAGGTCCTCATTATTTGTTAAGAAAGTGTATTTTAGTAACACTTCCAGGTACCAGCTAAATTCCTTAAGTGAGGAATAAGTTTAGTTAATTTATTTCCACTGTCATTACACAGTACAGACTTGCTACTGAAGTATAATTCTCAAAAGATTATAATCAAATATATCAATGATTTAACCTAGCTCGTAAACTAATAAGATACACTGTAATCTGCTAAAACTAGTTCAAAACAGAAGCCTAAAAACAGAGATTTTTGTAGTTTATCAGTTACAGCAATGATGAAAAGAATTTGCAACTGTATGCAGAACTTATCAATATCTTAAGTGGGAATGCAATCTTATCATTTACAGTTACTTTTTCTCTTGGATAGAGACTATATTGCGTTATTATTGGATAAGAGTCAGCTGTACTAACTTCCCAAAAGCATCTGTGTATCAATCTTTACATTAGAGTGCAGTATAAGCTTGGAGTCACACCGGTTTCCTCTGAATTCTGTGGAGAAATGGAAGGAGGTAACACCGTGGGCACCTTGTTTCTTGTGCAGGACTCCTGAACGTCATACGTATGTGGAGGCACATAGTGCACGGCATCTGAAGGCAGGGCCACCACCCGCAGGTCAGAGTGGATGCCACCCTCTGAATACATAATTGTGTGACCTCAAGGGCAATGCTGACTTTATTGATCAAGAGAGTCAAATCGCTTGAGTAGTTTTTGCCTAATTAAGCAAAATCATGGTACAAAACACAAAACTGAAAACAAAAATAGTTGTAGGTTGATTATTTATAAACCAAGAGAGATAAAGCTGATTTTCTGCAGGCGGAGCATGTCCCCGGGGACGCTCACTCATCTCAAGCCACGCACGGGCGCCAGCTTAGCTGAGCAGAGAGTAGGCAAGCATATTTTGGAGACAGATAGCACTAAAACATGGCCATGTGGACCCTCAGGTGTATAGAACAGCCCAGAAGCAAGGATAAAGAGGGAAAACGAGGGAAAGAACGTTAAAAAAGATTAGGACTGAGCTGCAAACCTGAACTGAATGAAAAATCGGATACTGTATTATACAGAAACTGGCCTCAGAAATAACAAAATTGAATTGACTACAGTTGACAGATAGGTCATGCTAAGTCAAAGAGTTTAAGAAAAAAAATACGTATCATAACCAATTTGTCATTAGGGCTACAAATAGCAAATATACATACATTAGTGCTACTTAGTAAAGAAGATTAAATAAAATCTAAATTACAGTTCAACTGCTTCTGCCATCATCGTCAGAACTCTACCTGCACCATTTTCGCAAACATGAGATTATAGTCAGGGAAGAGTGCGAACCTATTTCACTATCTGCTAAATATTTAATTTGGCTGATTTGAGGTTTTTTTTTTTTTATTCTAACATACAAACGCATGTGAGAACTGCTGACAAAAAGTAAATGTAAAAAAGTACTACGACTGAGAGAGTATCACATCTGTATGACATCATAAGAAAGCACAGTGTACACCTGAGAATAATGGTGATGTTAACGAAAGGAGAAAGACGGAAGAGCTGATTTAGAAATTAGAATAAAGTATCAGATAGCTAAAATGTAGATTTGATTTCCTGAAGATCGCCAACTCTTTCTTATTTTGAAAATTAACTTCCAGGAGCTCTGCTTTCTATTCTGCCTCCAAATGCTGTTTTATTTACATCATAAAATTATACCAAAAAGAAAAAAAAAATCCCCCTTTTAACTGATATCAATTATTAATAATTGGATTTCTCTTTCCACACAAATTAGGCCTTCTTATATGAGTAGATGAACACTGTATAAATTGAATAATATTATATTTTCATTCAGTAAAATACATTTAACATTAAATTTACTATTTTAGCCATTTCACTTTTTTTTTTTTTTTTTTGGTGCCGGGGATTGAACATGGGACCTTGTGTCTGTGAGGCAAGCACTGTAACCACTGAGCTAAATCCCCAGCCCCTATTTTAGCCATTTTAAAGTGTACAATCCGCAGCATCAAGTATATTCATAACGTGGTGCAATTGTCTCCACTATCTACTTCCTGAACTTTTTTATCACCACAAATGGAAGTCTTCCATCCATTAAACAATTACTCCCTGTTCCCCCTTCCCCCAGCCTCTGACCATCACTAATCACTGTTTCTATGATTTTTCCACTACAGAGATTTCATATAGATGGAAACATACAATATGCTGCATTTCTGCCTGGTTGCATTTATTTAGTATAATGTTTTTAAGATTTACCCATGTTGACATGTACATAGGGACTTCACTGTTTTTGTAATTGAATAATATTCCATTGCCTAGAAATATATATTTTGTTACACATTCATTCGGTGATGGACAATTGATTTTTCCCATTTTTTGACTATTGTGATTAAAGCTGGGATATATATTTGTATAATTTTTTTCTTAGTCTCTTTTTCAATTCTCTTGGATGTACACCTAAATTAGAATGTCTGACTTGTGTGATGATTCTGTGTTTAAGTTACTGAGGAACTGGAGAATCGTTCTCTGCAGATGCACAGTTTATATTCCTACCACCCAGATATGAGGGTTAAAATTTCTCCATGTCTATACATCATTTTGTTTTTGGCAGTTGAACACAGGGCCTTTGTACTAAACAACATACCCACTTCCTTTCTCACTTTTAGGCATTTATTTTGAGACAGGATCTCTTGCTAACTTGCCCAGGCTGGCCTCCTCCTGTTTCAGCCTCCAAGAATGCTGGGATCACAAGTGTGAACCACCACAACTGGCTTGCTAATTTTAATTATGGCCATTTAACTGGATAACAAGTGACATCTCATTGTGGTTTTGATTTGTATTTCCCTAACTAAAAATAGTGAAAAGCTTTTGTGTGCTTGTTAGTCATGTGTCTATTTTTTTTCTTTTTTTGAAGAATGATTATTCAAGTCATTTGCACATTTTAAAAATTGGGTGTTTTTATTATTCTTGTTGAGTTATAAAATTTTGGGCCTGAGGATCAAAGAGAAATAGTCTTGGAAAGCACTTTAGTATTAAAGACAAAAAAGAGCATGAGACAGTGGGAAGTTACAAGGCATGATGCAATCCACCCAGTCATTATGAGCCTGAGACTCAGATGAAAGCGTCCGGTCCCCTAGCTGCTGCTTCTGTCCCCATCCCACGTTCCTGTACATAACAGCAGAGCCTGCAATTAAGAGAGACTTCGATAACACTGAAAGAATGACTGTTGTAGGCCATTCTTAAATGCTTTAAGATGATGAACACATATTCTGACTTAGAAATAAGATTTAGCGTTTAATAAAAAAGATACAGAAATACATATAAAACACAACATCAGGACCAACAAATGTGCAACTATAATGTTCGAGTATCAGTTTGTGATTAAGGTAATTACCAATGACCCAAATGATAAATGTGTTTTAATGATATCAGCCTAAATATAGAGATTAAAAATCTATCAGACAAAATAAAATAGAGGGGGGAGACTAACATTTCCTATAAAACATACAATAGGAAATATAGCTAAAACTCAGTTTGTTGTTATTATTACTATTAGTGTGCTCCTGAATCTTTTAGTTTAGTTTCATTTGGTTTTTTTAAATATCAATTATCTATAAAGCACAAAAGAAGCATGCAAAAAGAAATGAAAGGATTAACAAATGTTTAAAAAAGTTCTAGTTCCCTGGGAGCAGAATTCTTTTGGCGCGGTATTAAGTGGAGTCACAGAGGCCTGGTATCCCCCCACCACAAGGCTCTGAAGCCAACCTTTGCAGTTCTGTATCAATCAGAGTGTGGAGGGAACATCAGAAACAGAGAGGCCGAAGGTCTAAAGCCAGAGAGATGGGAGAAAAAAGATGGAGCTAATCAGATGCTTAGATGGACCAGAAACCAGAGCATGGATTTAGGATGAAAGCACTCAGCCATTTCAGATACAGCAAACAGAGCAGGGCATGACCTTCATCCGGGGAGAGGATGAGCTGGGTCCAAATTTTCTCAGGGGTCAGGAATTATAAATGAAGGAACATTGATAAAAATACGGACAGGAGTAAATTGCCTCAGTGCCTTGTGACCTGAGAGGTATATTTGCCCTGCTATTCTCTCTTGTGTAAGAGAGAACATCCTTTATCTCAGCTACCAAAAACATCCTAACATTTTCTCCAGAATTTCTGTTCACTTTTTCATAATTTTAACAATTGAAACTCATTCTTCCTTTATATGAGAAAGTGAGACAGTCTTGATGATTATCAGCAGTGATTCTTCACCTTTGGTCTTTTGAACAATTTCAACACTTTCAATGGAATTTGGGGACTAGAGTTTCTGGCTTCTTACCTTGGTGAAGAGAGGCACAGAGGACTGAAAGGGACCTCGGGGCTGGCACATACCAGCTGGAATAATGCGGCATCACAATTCTGGTCAGATATGTAACTCACTTTGAAGACAAAAGAGGAAACTACGCCACTCAATTTTCCAGTGGACTCTTATAAATTTTCCCCCTTGATAATGCAGTCCATTAGTATTAAACAATGTACTGTACTTCCTAAACACAAAATGTTTCCATTTGATATCTGGCAGTGTGAAAACATAACTGCATTTGATTTCAGAGTTTAGAATATAGACACATATACTTTGCTATGGAGAATGGGATAATTCAGTCCCATATTTTCTGTTACTTTTGCAGGCATCTTTTTAAGTTTTTAGTCTCGAGTAGTTGTCTTATTATCCAACTTACAGAGCAAACTCTGACTCACAGGTATTATTATCTTCCTTGCTGGATACAATGCAGTTCAGGAGATAAGTGTGTAGAATATGAAACTGCGTGAGTAAAGTTTGTGTGATGGGTCAATCTCTGATCCTCTGAAAATGATGGGGCAGATTCAGTATGTTACACACTCAAATTCAACCTGCAGGTATTTCTTTCTAATAAAAGACCTTTTGGTCAGATGTCCAACTTTTAAAGATGCCTGTTTCTCTAACTCAAGGATAAATCTCAACTTCTCTAACATTCCAGTACTATTCAATAGGAATTTCTCTTATAACAGAAATATTCCATTTCTACACTGAACAAAATAGTAACAATTAGTCTTTTGGAGTTCTTAAGTATTTGAAATAGGGTTAGGAAAACTAAGAACTGAATTTTTTGCTTTATTTAATTTCATTTGGTATGAATTTAAATTTAAATTGATGCCAGTGACTATTGGATGCCACACTGGAGAATTATTTGGGATGTACATTTGTTTATGGTGACTGCATGACAATAACTGATTGATGTTGAGAACTGGACAAAATGCTGGCCAAAAATATAAGAACTGAATGTCTCTGGCAGATGAAATCATGCCTTCTCGCACTGACCAGGGCTCCACCTTTCACTGCTGCCTGGAATTCTGGCACCAACTTACCCCACCATGGATAGTTAAAAACATGCAAAATAACACTGTTTCAGAGTGAACTGATTAATTCATTTCAGGGTTAGCATTACTTTAAGACTTCATACCAACAGAATGAGAAATTTTTCTATTGTTTAAACCATTTCAATTACTGTATCCTGTCATTTGCAAAGGATAAATCATGATACAGATTCTAGATTATTTAATTAAATTGTCAGAGGAAGGACATGTTTTTTAATCTTTGAAATTAGGATAAGTTCTGATTTGAGTTTTAAATCAAATAAATCTTATTTCTTTGTGTATGGCATACGGACTTGATATGGGAAAGCTAGGGCACTTATTCAGTAACAGCAATAATAGTCTAGATCATAGGCATAAAAGGCTTTCATATTATCTGTCTAACTTGAAATTCATCTTAAAGTCTTGTAAATACATAGCACAATGAAACTTTTGTGCTATTTGTTATTTTTTGTTTGTTTGTTTGTTTTTGTGGTGCCAGGGATCGAACTCAGGCCCTTGTGCTTGCAAGGCAAGCACTCTAATCACTGAGCTAAATCCCCAGCCCTTTTGTGCTATTTGGACAAGATAACATTAGGAAGGATTAATGAGATTAGACAGCTCATAAGTATTGAGGATATATTTCAATCTTGAGTCTTTACTCTTTCCAACAAATTACTATTATTAATTAAATTGATTTTCTCTACACAATTGCTGTACCTAATTATCCAGTCCATGTAGTGTATTTTAGAAAGAACACAAGACCTGCACACCATTGGATGCATGTATATGCGAAAGTCCATTTGTTTTTGCCTCTAAATCTCTGGCTGTACGTAGAACCAGGAGAGTCCAGGAAATAGAAAAATGTCACATTGAAGAGATGAGTTGACCAGTTTACAGAAAATATAAGAAAAAAGAAATAATTAAAATGAGAAGTCAGATTCTTAAAAATCTACAAAATAAAAGATGTCCATGTGTAAAGTGACACACAGTGGATGACTTACTAAATTTTACAGCTAAGAAATAGATCAAAGAATTTGCCACTGTTAAAGTTAATTCTTCAAACCATAGGCCTTAAAAATGTCTGTAATTAGCTGCAAATACAGTCCGACATCTTAAGGTAGATTTCAGAAAGCCCGACTAGCAGTGGGAGCAGCGAGTGCCTAAGATACAGGGAAGAAATTGTTGTCTCTTGCCTTTGGAGGGTGGATACAGGATGGGCAACCTTCAAGCAGTGACAATACTCCTTGATTCAGGCATTGTCTGTGAGACTCCAGAAGGATTGTTGAGGGAGATTGTGCATCTTTTTGTCTGAGAACATATAAATACAGATTCGATCATCGTGTATCTGCAAATCGAATTTTTACATGACATCCTGCATGGTGAGAAATAGAGTGAAGACTATCGACGTTCTTCTCATCTTTATGGCTTTATCATTTGGTTTTATGAATTAAGATGCTCAACATACTCAGGTGACGTTGAAGTGTAAATATTAGCTTACTCCTGAGAAGTTTTACCAGTTTAGTTCACAAAAATCAATTCTAAAATTCAAACTAGAGAGCAACTCCAGTGAGGATGAATAGAAGGAAAACTATCGCCACATAAGGAACCTATTTCTAGATGCCACCAAGATAAAGCAACACTGAGCAAAAGTGACTAAAAATAATAGTTAATTTAAATGAACACTTAGAAATTATTGAGTCAAAATATGACATTTTGGCTATTGCACAAATTATGTATGGTTTCATCCAAATGCATCTCAACATAAGCTAAATGAAAGTAAAAATCTTGATTATTTATTAGTGCCTAAGAAGATCATTGGTCTTCAATTAATACTGAGTGATTAAATACATGAATGAATATAGGTAACAAATCCAGTCCAATGCATAAGACAGTTTGTTACCTTTACGTCTGTTTACTTTTTTCTTCTTCCTCTTTTTCCTCTTCTCCTCCTCCCTTTCCTTCCCCTCCCTTCTTCCTCTCCCCCTCCCCCTCCCTCCTTCACCTCCTCTCCCTTCTCCTCTTCTTCCTCCTCCTCCTTCTCCTTCTTCTTCTCCCAAGTTATGGAGGGCTGTAATTTTTCCTGTGGTAAAACTTACATTACATAAAATTTACTACATTTAAAAATTTTTAAAAATCTATTAATGTATGAGGCATGGAGATATGCATCTCATATATCATATGTTGTTTCTTTTTTCTTGCTCTTCTCTTCTCCTTCCCATCTTCTCCCATCCCCAGATTCCCTTTCCATCTTCACAAAGTCTATCTCCATGTTTGCTGTTATGTTTCTTTTATTTGTCTCTTTATCTTGAAATGTTCTTAGACATCAGAAGATTCTTATTGTCTCTTTATCCAGGCAAAATAGTGCTCTCGACTATTCTTGGATCACATGCTTCAGAGTATTGCTGGATGAGA
>PVJO010028032.1:0-18774 GCA_004026905.1 Hystrix cristata
CAAGAGAACAACTAATTTGAGGCAGGATGGTATTACTTTGGAGGGGCATTACCTAAAGTGATATGTAAGATTAGGGAAATTGGAAGCTTTTAAGAGTTGTGAGGGGAAAGCTGGAGTAGGGTGAGAGAATAATATATAGGAGATGCTGGCTTGAGCAGAAGACCTACAGAAGGTTTAGAGGCATTGGTCAAGGTTTTGGAACGGTCTTGGTTACTGTTAATAAAAGATCTTTCCGGATAAATTTTAGGGAACTGAAAATGGTAACAAGTGAAGCTGTAAAGGAACAGGGCTGAAGAAATACAGCTTTGGACTAGGGGGGCGGGTTACTGTTCTAAAGCCAGGGCAGGGAGCACTGGAGGGATGCCCAGAACTTTCAGCAGCAGTAACATGGAGGTAGCATGAGGAGAGCTGGTGGCAATTGGAGTGAGGCTAAATCTTGAGTACAGTGAAATTTTGTGTTTGGGGTGAAATATTTGGGATAGAGCTAATCCCTGTTGTTCAGGCTGGGTTTATGGAGGGCTGAGGTGATGCTAGCTTCCTGCTCACTGGTCTCTTCCTCTTTTTAAGGAAAGCGACTGGCCAGCCTCTGGCTCTAGCTCTCCATTGCGAGGTGAGAGTGCAGCAGACAGTGATGGCTGGGACTCAGCCCCTTCAGATCTTCGTACCATCCAGACTTTTGTTAAGAAAGCAAAGTCATCCAAAAGAAGGGCAGCTCAAGCAGGTCCCACCCATCCAGGACCCCCAAGGTCCACTTTCTCTCGTCTGCAGGCCCCTGACAGTGCCACCCTGCTTGAGAAGATGAAGCTCAAGGACTCTCTCTTTGATCTGGATGGGCCCAAAGTGGCATCTCCACTGTCCCCTACATCCCTAACACATACCTCTCGGCCCCCTGCTGCTCTCACCCCAGTGCCCCTTTCCCAAGGGGACCTCTCCCAACCTCCTCGAAAGAAGGACCGAAAGAACCGGAAGTTGGGGCCAGGAGGTGGGGCTGGCTTTGGGGTGCTTCGAAGGCCTCGGCCAGCACCTGGGGATGGGGAAAAGAGGTCTCGCATCAAGAAGAGCAAGAAGCGGAAGTTGAAAAAGGCAGAGCGAGGGGATAGACTCCCACCTCCTGGCCCTCCTCGGGCACCCCCCAGCGATACAGACTCTGAAGAGGAGGAGGAGGAAGAGGAGGAAGAAGAGGAAGAAGAGGAGATGGCAGCAGTAGTTGGAGGTGAAGCCCCAGCGCCTGTTCTCCCAACACCCCCTGAGGCCCCTAGGCCCCCTGCTGTAGTACACCCTGAAGGAGCCCCTCCCACAGACAGTGAAGGCAAGGAGGTGGGTAGCACTGAAACAAGCCAAGATGGAGATGCCAGCTCCAGTGAAGGTGAGATGCGGGTCATGGATGAGGACATCATGGTAGAATCAGGTGAGAGGTTTGGGGCAGCAGGGAACATGGGTTTGGGGGGGATGTCGGAGATTCAAGAGTTCAGGTGAACACCAAACAAATCTTCTTTTCCTCAGGTGATGACTCATGGGATCTGATAACGTGTTACTGCCGAAAGCCCTTTGCAGGGCGCCCAATGATTGAGTGCAGCCTGTGTGGCACGTGGATCCACCTCTCCTGTGCTAAGATTAAGAAGACCAATGTCCCTGACTTCTTTTATTGCCAGAAATGCAAGGAACTTCGGCCAGAGTCCCGGCGGTTAGGGGGGCTTCCCAAATCTGGAGAACCCTGACATCACCAACTGTAGGCTGGAACTTCCAAATTTGACATGACTTGGGAACTGAACCTCAAGGTCCTCAGCCTATCCCCTGGAGTGTGGATGTTGTCCCCACTTCAAGGCAGAAATTCCCAAGGGAGACTTGTTTGGAAATGAGTGTCTGTGTTCTTAACCTTTCCTTCCTCCTCACTCGGTGGACTTGAAATTGGACCTATTGTGGTTGGGGGTGGGAGGCAGTCTGGGTCCAGTAGACACATAATCTCTCTCCCTTGGACCTGCCACCCTTCACTTTGTGGGCCGGGGTTCGAATCGGGATAGGACAGTTGTCTATAAAACTCTAGTGTAAATATAGCACTCCTTTCCCTCATCTATTTCACTCCCCATTTATTTTCTTATACACCGGTTGTATTTTTAATTTTGGACTTCCCCGTTTGAGCATAACAGCTCAAAGGTGGAGGACCCAGAGCTTGGCCAAGTGAGGAAGGAAAGCAGAAAGGTGATGATTTTCACTCACCTCTTCTGTTTTTAGTAATTAATATTGGCCACGTGTTTGTACAGACAGCCTGCGTGTTGTAAATAAAGCAGAGTGGGCTCTTTTGTGTTTATAGCCCTTACTAACTCCTGCTTGGGAGGGAGGCTTTGGAAAAACTGGCAGAAGACAGGCAGGAGCTGCGGCGGAAAACCACCTTTCCAGGCCCAATATTGAGATAACCTGGTTCTGGGCTTTACCTACCCTAGCATACTCCGGAGTAGCCAACCCTAGGGCTCTGGTTAATTGACTTTGCCCCTTTCCGCCTCCAGTCCAGGATTCCCCCTACCCTGCCCACCCTGGTGCCGTGATCCCCATGCACTCCCTGCCCAAGAACGCTCCAGCTGATCAGAGCCGCCTATGGCACCATACCCAAAGGAGCACAGTGGGAGCCAGTTCCCCGGACCTTGAGGCCAGTTTAGCTAGGGTTCTTTCAAGACCTCTAGTTGGGGGGGGACACTTGGGGTGGAGCTGTTTGAAACCGTTGCTCAAAGCAGCGATCACGTGGCGGCGCCTCTGGAAGCGCTGGAACGGTCACGTGACCGAGAGGCAATCACGTGATTAGATAGGGCGTTGTGGGGTGGGTGGGCCTGAGTCACGTGGTATGGGGAGAGGTGGGCGGGGACCTAGCGCTAGCTGGGGTGCACCGCGGCGTCGTCGGTGGCTTTGGGTTGCGCCTCACGGCCTGTCGGTCCTTTCCGCCACTCCGGTACCCCGCGCCCTACTGCCCATCGCCTGAACTGGGCCGGTCTTGACCGCGTTCGTGCGTCTGTTTGCGCAGGCGCGGCGGGGGAGCCTTGCCTGGTTGGGTGGGCGGCAGAGCCTGGGAGCGCGCGGGCGAGACCATGGCGGGCTGCAGCACGGGGGGCGGTAGTGTCGGGGAGACGAAGGTGATTTACCACCTGGATGAGGAAGAGACACCTTACCTGGTGAAGATCCCTGTCCCAGCCGAGCGCATCACCCTTGGCGATTTCAAGAGCGTTCTGCAGCGGCCCGCGGGCGCTAAGTACTTTTTCAAGTCTATGGATCAGGATTTCGGGTGAGCTCGAGGCCTGTACTGAGGACTGGGGCTGTGCTAGATTGGATTGAGCAATATTGAAAGGCACAGATCTGTTCAGGGATTTTTCTGGCCCATAGTGGAACAGATTGTTTCATGTTGGGGTAGAATGGTCATTCCAAAATAGATAAGATTATGCTCAGAGGCACACAGAGGACAGGCTGGGCAATACTAAATCAGACTAGAGAATATTAGGTTATACTGGAATAGATGGGGGAAAGCTGGTTGGTTTGGGGATAATCTGGACCGTACTGAAGTAGTGTGGTATGTTCTGAGTAGTGCTGTAGCATATAGACGGGATAGTCTGTAATCTGTTGTAATTTGGACCGTAATCTGATGAAATTTGGCCGGTGGACAGGGTTGTACTGGGACATTCTAATCTATACTCATACAAAGAGGGCTGTATTGGGATGTTCTAGGTTTCCCTGGAGTCGATTATCCTGGAGAAACTTGGGCCATTCTGCATTCTCCTGGGTTGGACGTCGTTTCTCTTGGGTCCTGACATCGTTTTATTGGGTCACTTAGTTACAGGGGCAAATAAGGCTGTTGGGTCCTATACTTACTGGAACAGAATATTGTAGTCTATATCGTTGCGAACAGCTGTTTGTGGGGACACCTAGGCTATAGTAGAATAGATTGAGCTCTCCTGGGGTAATTTGGGACATTATGGGCTAGACTGAGACTGTAAATAATGTAGAGTAAGCCCTTTTGTGTTTATAGCCTTTGGGACTGAGCCTTCTTGGTAGTCAACCTAAGAGTTTTTAGAGGTAGACTGGATTAGGTTGGGAAAGTCTGGGCTGACAGGTGGGGTGAGTATGGTTCTGTTGGGAAACTAAGGTGTTTTACCTGGATAAAGAAGAGACTCCTTACCTGATGTAGATTCCTGAACCCCACAAACATGTCACCCTCCATTAGGAGAAATGAACGAACTGGACTCCAACTAAAAAGGTGGTTCAGCATCAGGAAAGTGATACTATTTTGGCATTTAAATCAAGATTCTTCTGTTTGTTAGCATTGTAGTTTTGAGCAATTTATGTAACTCTTGTTCCTTGATTTTCTTTTCTGTGATAATGGAGACAACCATAGCACACAATAACTCAGGTGCATGGCACATAGTAAATTCTCGGTGAGTGGTAATTTTCATTATTAGTATTGAGACTGACTAGCCCATAGACTAGGTTACGGTGATACAGAATTACCTGGAGTTGACTAAACTATGGTGAGATGGAGCTGTGTTGGGAAGAATAGTACGTTATGCTGAGCAGGATGATAGTGACTGTGGACTGTGTTGCCATATTGGTGGCAAATGGATTAAGTTGTCATAAATGAGGCCCTCAGACCATATTAGGGTAAACAGTTAATCTGACACGATATCCTCGTTCTACTGGTGTTCTGGTGCACATCTGTAATCCCAGCACTTTGGAGGTTGAGGCAGGAGGATTGCTTTGAGTTTGAGGCCAGCCTTGGCTACATTGTGAGTTTAAGGCCAGCCTGAACTACAGAGTGAGACTCTGTTTCAAAAAACAGAACAAAACAAAACAAAAAACAAACAAGTCAAAATTTAAAGAGGGTTGTGTGTGTTTGAGAATGAGCCTCATGGTGCATGTATTTATTTATTTATTTACTTATTCAACAATATTTATGAACACCTACTGAATGGCAGGGATGGCCCAGGTCATGGTGTTCAATAGAATAGGTCTTAATGATATGAAGTAGTAGTTGAGAGGGGGCAAGTACAGTCCACTGCAAAGAACTTGTGGGAGAGAAGACCCCCAAGGCTGGGCTTTGGGATCTGTAGGCTGAGCAGATTGCTTAGTGCAGATTTGTACCAGCCTCATCTCTTTTTGGGAGCTCTCTGTCTAATGAGGAGGTACTGTATTGGTTCATCTAATGGGTGTTTTTACCCAGGTAGAGACCACACATTTGGACAGCTCTCCAGATGTGAATTAGAGAAATCTAAAGGGAAGTGGAAGCATAAAGACTTTTGTGAGGACTGAGCTTTTTTTGGGCAGGTGTGTAAAGCACATGGGTGGAGTTGGGGGAGGCTGCCAGCACAATTTCTAAGTTAGATATTTTAGGTAGGTGGGTAACCACAGGGGATGGCCTTTGAGATTGGACTGAGAGATTTGAGTCAAAGTCACGGAAGTCTTTGGAGCAGCATTGTGCCCCTGAAGATGAGATGGGGAGAGAAGGTAAAATAAGGAAAGGGAGTAATTAAGTCCAGAAATTTCTTGGTTATGAGAGTGAATAGTTTCAGTGTAAGAGCAGAAGATTTGGACAGGGCAGGAAAGAGTCAATGTCCGTGGGCTGGATGGAGATTGGGAGAATCTTTGAATGGGGATGTGGGTGACTATTGTTCATTCAGTCTCTTTACTTCTTACATCTCTCCACAGAGTGGTGAAGGAAGAAATTTCAGATGACAATGCCCGCCTTCCCTGCTTCAATGGAAGGGTGGTATCCTGGGTAAGGGACCCTAGACTCATTATCAAGTTGTTCTAAGCCTCAATCTATTTCTGTAGCTCTTCTCTTGCCCGGCCATTGGCCTGGCTCTCTGTTTCCCTCCCTACTTGGAGAGCCAGTTGTAGGAAGCCCCTTAGCCTTCTTCCAGAGCCTCTCATACTGGCTGCTCCTATTTTGGCTTTTCTCCAGGATCTCTGAGACCCTGATGCTTTCCTTTAGTCCCTTCTCTCACACCCTCCCTCCCAGTGGAGCTACATTTTCTCATTTTGCATTTTAGCTAGTTTCATCAGATAACCCCCAACCTGAGATGACTCCCTTGGCCCATGAGCCTCGGACAGAATTGGTGCCTCCACCACCACCATTACCCACCTTACCACCAGAGAGGACCAGCGGCATTGGGGACTCAAGGCCTCCATCCTTCCAGTGAGTCCTCTGTATTCTTGAATCTTGGGGAGGAGTTGAAGAGGGAATCTAAGCTCTTTGAGAGGTAAGGCCAAGGATTTGGAGCCCTGTTCTACTGACATGGGTTGGAAACCATCTCTGCCCATCTAGCCCAAATGTGTCCAGCAGCCATGAAAATTTGGAGCCTGAGACAGAAACTGAGTCAGTTGTGTCACTGAGGCGGGAGCGGCCTCGAAGGAGAGACAGCAGTGAGCATGGCGGTGAGGGGGGCCAGGCCCTAGAGCCTGGTTAGACTGGGAGCTGGGGAGGGGGTGCAGGCTCCAGCCTTGATGGGGCGGAAGGGCAGGAGGCCTGGCTTCTGAGTTTCTTGTTCACATGTAGCTGGAGGCCACAAGCCCAGTGGCCCCTCAAGGCTGGAGCGCCACCTGGCTGGGTATGAGAGCTCCTCTACCCTCATGACCAGTGAGCTGGAGAGTACCAGCCTGGGAGACTCAGACGAGGATGACACCATGAGCAGGTATAGCTCCACATCTTCGTCCCAGGGCTTTGGGCCCCCTTCTTTCCCTCTTTCCTTATTTCTCTTGGCCCTCTGACCACTTAGGCCTATGAGTGATCTGCTTCCCGAACCCTATCAGGTTCAGCAGTTCCACAGAGCAGAGCAGTGCTTCCCGTCTCCTCAAGCGCCACCGGCGACGGAGGAAACAGCGGCCACCTCGCATGGAGAGGGTAAGGGGGTTCTCATGGACCAGTGGGCGTTGGTTTAGGTGGTCCTAGGACACAGAGGCCCAGGGCTTATGTCCGGTGTGTCAGATGGCAGTGCAGCTCCTTTCTTTCTTCCCACCACAGACCTCATCCTTCAGCAGTGTCACAGATTCCACAATGTCTCTCAACATCATCACAGTCACTCTCAACATGGGTATGAAGGGGCTTGGCTGGGGAAAGGGAGGACCCGGTCTGCAGAATTCCTGGGGGTTAAGTAGCTGAGACTGTCCCTCCTCACACTGAGTGTCTCCACAGAGAAGTACAACTTCTTGGGCATCTCCATTGTGGGCCAAAGCAATGAGCGCGGTGACGGAGGCATCTACATTGGCTCCATCATGAAGGGGGGTGCTGTCGCAGCTGATGGGCGTATTGAACCAGGGGACATGCTTTTGCAGGTGTGCTGGGGGGTTGCGGGGCTCTCTTGCACAGGGGCCCCGTCTCTCCCACTCTACCTCTGAATCCCTTTCTCATGCTGCAGGTGAATGACATGAATTTCGAGAATATGAGCAATGATGATGCTGTACGGGTGCTGAGGGATATTGTACACAAACCAGGGTGAGCCTCTGAGCTGTTCTAGATCCATGGGCCTCTTGTTTTGAAATCTTAATGAGTGGTGAGATGTAACATTCGAAGTACATGAACCAGAATTGCGTAACATAGTGAATAATTGTAGAGGGACTACCTTTGTCACCACTGCCTGGATCACGAAACAGCAAACTGCCTGTAGCCTGGACAGCCTGCCTTCTGTGTGTCCCTTCACACTCCCAACTTCTTCCCCCAGACGTAATCACCAACTTGATTTCTTTGATCAAGAAAGTCTTCGTGAGCCGGGCCTGGTGGAGCACACCTGTAGTCCCAGCACTCAGGAGGCAGAAGCAGGAGGATTGCCGAGAGTTCGAGGCCAGCCTGGGCTACATAGTGAGCTGAAGGCTAGCCTGAGCTACATAGCAAGACTCTCACAAAAAACAAAAAAATCAAACAAACAAAAAAGAAAGTCTTGGGGTTGGGGATTTAGCTTAAGTGGTAGAGTGCTTGCCTAGCAAGCTCTAGGCCCTGAGTTTGATCCCCAGCACTCCCACTCCCCTCAAGAAAAAGAAAGTCTGCACTGAATGTGGTAATGTACAACTGTAATCCCAGCACTCAGGAGGCTGGCAGAAGGATGACAAATTCCAGGCCATCATGGACTACAGAGTGAGACCATGTCTCAAAGTGAAACAAAACAAAACACTTGTTGCATTTGATATTTTTCCCACCCATGCAGGAGCCCTGGAACAACAGTTCAATATTACCTATTTGTGCATCCTGTGAATTGAATTGTACACCAAATACTCCCTTATTCCACTCAGCAGTATGTTTTTAAGTTACCACATTGAGTCATCCACACTGTGGAGCCGTTCACTCTCACTTTCTCAGACTCAGTTATGTGTGTGGCTTCTCCCTTTTTCTTGCCCTTAATCCTTTCTGTTCTGGGTCTTGGCTCTTCTGAGGCCTTGACTGCCCTTCTCTTCCCCACAGTCCCATCGTGCTGACTGTAGCCAAGTGTTGGGATCCCTCTCCCCAGGCCTACTTCACTCTCCCCCGAAGTGAGTATTCCTCAGGCGAGAGCTGAAGCCAGGAGAGTGGGGGAGCTGGGAGGTGGGGTTGGGCTTCTAGGCTGTAGGGATGGGTTGGATTGGAGACGGTTAAGGGAGAGGTGCATCAAGAGTGTTCATCTGAGAGAGGTGATCATCTTGGTGGACATCTTGGTGTCCCAGATGAGCCGATCCAGCCAATTGACCCTGCTGCCTGGGTGTCACACTCTGCTGCACTGACTGGCACCTTCCCAGCTTATCCAGGCTCCTCATCCATGAGCACCATTACATCTGGATCCTCTCTGCCTGATGGTGAGCCCCCAGCCCAAAGGCTGGTCAGCCGTGGTCTGACCTTCTACCCTGTGTGAGTGGGCCCTACCCCAATTCTCCATTGTCTCCTATGTCAGGCTGTGAGGGCCGGGGTCTCTCCATCCATATGGACATGGCATCTGTGACTAAGGCCATGGCAGCTCCAGAGTCTGGGCTGGAAGTCCGGGACCGCATGTGGCTCAAGATCACCATTCCAAATGCCTTCCTAGGTACTGCTGGGCCACAGGCAGGTGCTGTGGGAAAGGAGGGAGGAGACCAAAACTGGGGATAACACAAGCTAGGGTGAGGGTGGAAGTTAGGAGGAGAACTTGAGGCTTTCTTCTGTGGGTAATCTCAGGCTCGGACGTGGTCGACTGGCTTTACCATCATGTGGAGGGCTTTCCTGAGCGAAGGGAGGCCCGAAAGTATGCCAGCGGGCTGCTGAAGGCAGGCCTCATCCGACACACTGTGAACAAGATCACCTTCTCTGAGCAGTGCTATTACGTCTTCGGGGATCTCAGTGGCGGCTGTGAGAATTGTGAGTCCCCAGCCCCAGGAGAGCAGCTCAGCCTGCCTTATCCTGCCTCTCCAGCCCCAGCCCTGGCCCAGAACCTGCAGCCATGGCTACCGTGGATGGTGGAGTAGTCCATTTCCTGTACTGGGTCGTGTACTAACCAAGGGTGGGCTAATGTCTGTCCCAATTTCTGCTGAACAAGCTATGCAGTAGGGGCAAAGCTGTGCCTTCTGGGGAAAGGAGCACCCTTCCTGAGTCCCACAAAAACCTCTGGGATAGTGGTGTCCTTGCCCTAGTAGCATAGTTTTCTGTCAAAAGCCTTTGTAACTCCACTGACTCCTGTCGGGGGTGGCTCTGGGGAAGTGGTTCCTAGTTTCTTGCCATTCCATGTCTTGAAGGTCTTGGCTTCTACAAAGCAGAGACTTCTTACTGTCTTCCCTTGTGTTCCAGACCTTGTCAACTTATCTCTGAATGACAATGATGGCTCCAGTGGGGCTTCAGATCAAGACACTTTGGCTCCTCTGCCGGGGGCCACCCCCTGGCCCCTGTTGCCCACCTTCTCCTACCAGTACCCAGCCCCACACCCTTACAGCCCCCAGCCCCCACCCTACCATGAACTTTCGTCGTACACCTACGGTGGGGGCAGTGCCAGCAGCCAGCACAGTGAGGGTAAGTTGCCCCCAGATACCAGCACAGCCAGTGTTTCAGGCACAGGGGAGGCAAACCAGGGAGGAGAGGTTGGAGCGGGAGCTGGGGAAGCCAGAGGGTTTGTGCTGAGGATCCATTGCCCCATTCCATCTTCCCCTGCAGGGAGCCGGAGCAGTGGGTCAACAAGAAGCGATGGGGGTGCTGGGCGCACGGGGAGGCCTGAGGAACGGGCCCCTGAGTCCAAGTCTGGCAGTGGCAGTGAGTCTGAGCCCTCCAGCAGGGGAGGCAGCCTTCGGCGGGGTGGGGATCCTGGTGGGAGTGGTGATGGGGGCCCTCCCCCATCCAGGGGCTCAACAGGGGGCGCTCCTAATCTCCGAGCTCACCCAGGGCTCCATCCCTATGGACCTCCCCCTGGCATGGCTCTCCCCTATAACCCCATGATGGTGGTCATGATGCCCCCACCCCCACCCCCTGTCCCTCCAGCAGTGCAGCCCCCAGGAGCCCCTCCAGTGAGAGACCTGGGCTCTGTCCCCCCAGAACTGACAGCTAGTCGCCAAAGCTTCCACATTGCCATGGGCAACCCCAGTGAATTCTTTGTGGATGTCATGTAGAGCTCACTGTGGGGCCATGTTAGGTCTGCACCCTTGGCCTGCTCTGTATCAGCTTGGTGCTCCTGTTCTGTGACTGGATAACTTGCCAGTCATCCTCATTGCTCCTTGCAGTGCCTGGGCTCGGCCTGGCAGTTGGCACCTACCATAAGATTATTGCCACTGTGACTCACCAGCAGTGCCTGGTCCTCCTTCTCCCCTCGGGGTGGATGAGGAACCTTTGGTTACTTTTAGCTTTATTGTTTCTGTGTAAGCCTTTTTTGGGGGTAAAATAGACTTACTTACATTTTTGGGGGCTTTTAATAAACATTTCCTCTTTTATATGAAGAATCCCCATTTCCTGGGCCCCTTCTGACCCCAGAATGTGATCACCTCCTTCAGTTGCCCAGTCAGGTCTGCCCTCTGTAGTGTGGGGGATGGTCAGTGGTACCCTGGGAGGAGGAAGAGGGCCGGCCACCCTAGACAGCAGTCCAAGGAAGTTGGCTATCTGGTATTTGAGGGCTGCGTAGCTGCCTTTGTTATCCTATTTATTTTAGTCATTTGTATAAAACACCAAATAAAGCGATAGAGGCAAACTTCCCACACCTCTGGCTCCTTTCTTTGGGAGGGAGGCAGGCAGCAGATGGAAAAAACTAAGATGTAGTAGCACAGTTTCTGACTAAGGAGAAACTTTATTATTTGTGAGGCAGTAAGTACTCCTGAGAGCAGGCACAGTCCTGGGAATCACAGGCCCCCTTCAGGGGGAACCAGTGTCCCCAGGAAGGAGGCCTGGGCTTTGGCTCCAGAGAAGGCACATAACCTGGCCAGATCCTGGTTGGAAGGATTTAGAAGCCAAGGGGATTGCTGGTGACTATGCCACCTCGTTCCACCAAGGCCCTGGAGATGCTTTTGAAGTTACGGAAGAGCTCCTGTTGGTGGGGGTCAGACTGCAGAGCAACCATGGTTTCCTGGATTCGGCCTGCAGCCTAGGGAGAAGGAAGAAGGGGGTCACACTTGTGCCTCGAGCCCCCACTTACTCTGAGTGGCCCTCAGCTCACCTCGATACACCAGCTGTCACAGAGCATTTTCTCATGCTGGGCTGCAGGGTGGCCCTCACTCAGGGATCTCGAGGCCCTGGTAGGAAGCAGGAGAAGATAACCCTGGCTTATGAGCCTGGCCCAGCTCCCCTGTGGCTCAGCCTCCCACCAACCCTGCCTCCTCACCTGGAAAGAACCACCACCATGGTATAGAGGTCAATGGCGCCATCTGCCAGACGCTGCAGCAGAAACTGCTCATCTGTCAAGGTAGATAGTGTGGGGTGGGGTTTGTCTGAGGGAAGGGACAACAAGGGGATCAAGGGGTAGAGTTCACTCACTGACAATCCCTTGCTTGTGCTTTATCAGCTTGGCCTCCACCACAGTGGCAAACTGCTCCAGAGCCTTCACTGCCTGAAGAGAAAGGGAGGGTCACAGGGCTCAGAGGGGCCATCCCCATCAGGCCTTCCCCTGCAGGCCCTGCCCTACTACTCACCAGTTTGCCGCTCCGACTCAACTCCGGGTGGACCAGTCCACTGAGACTCAGGCCACTGCTCAGCCCTGCCCGCCTGCAAGGAAGGGGGACGATGACTGGTCAGTTGCTGTGTGCTGTCCTGCCCTCTCCTAGCCTCCCACTCCATCCCAGCTTACCGCCTCAGCTGCTTGCCGGCCTCTCCTAGCAGGAGGCCAACATTCCCAAGAGGATTCTTTAGGGCACTACCAAGCCCAGAGAGTTCCTTTCCTTTGCCCTGTGGGGGAAAAGGGTCCAATAATCAGGACTCACTCTCCTCCCCACACTCTCTCCTCAATTCTTCTTCTTACCATACAGCCCTGCAGAGCCACAAACAACCGAAGAATGTCATTTGTCCCCTCAAAGATCCGGAAAACTCGAATATCTCGGAGCACACGCTCTACCCCAGGTTCCTAATGTGGAGGAAGACACATCATAAGCCTCTGATGAGAGGTACCTACCCACTCCACCTCGCCATCCCTTGCAGAGGACCACCCTGTACCTTCATGAAACCCATGCCCCCCATGATTTGGATGCATTCATCTGTCACCTTCCAGGCTGCTTCCTAGAGAGAGAGTACTAGATGAAATTGGTTTTGGAGGTGAGTTCCCAAACTGGACTCTCCCTCCCATCATGCCTGGGTCCTCACCGAGCCAAAGATTTTGCTGATGGCGGCCTCTACCTGGAAGTCTGTACATCCCTGGTCCATGTTGGCACTCAACATATAAGCCATTGACTGAGGTGGCATAGTTGGGGCAAGGGAAGGAAAATTGAAAAAGGCTGCATCAGACTCGGCCTCAACACCCAGATCTCCAAGATGAGTTCTGACTTAGCCTGCCCCACCCTCCCCAGGGTCCTTGCATTCACCTTCTAACTCTGTGGTCAGGTCAGGTACATCTGAGTATCTGATCTTCTGAGTCATAGGGACTTCCAGGTACTGGACTTCTTGAAAGGGATGTAGGTAAGGGGTGGGGTAGGGGTGGAATTAACTTCTGGTATCTCTGAAGAAGCACCTTAGCAGAACAGCACCACTTTCCCTCTTCAGAAGCTGAACTGACTATGCCTCCCCGCATCCCCTAGGGCATTGGTGTAAAGCTGGAGACCCACTGCCCCAGGTGCTGCTGGGGGTTGTAGTCTGACTCGACTGGAAAGACAACCACAGGAGTCAAAGGAGAGGGGTGCAGAAGGCTCTCACCTCAGTTACATACTGAAGCACAGCCATCCGGGCCAGCTTCTCCTGGATCAGCCCAAAGTTGTGAATTTTGTCCCCAAACTGGGTACGATTAGTAGCGTGTTCCACCTGGAAGAGGGCACATGCGTCCCACTGTGGTTCTGCAGTCTCCCTAGAAGAAGGGCTGGGCTTGGACCACAACCACAAGTTCAGTCCATGCTGGATGGAGACCTAAACTAGCAAGTTGGGAGCTGCTGGCACGGAAGGGTCTCTGGTGTAGGGAGTACCTGCAAAGGAACAGGTGGCTGCATGGAAAGGGGGGCACTGTGACTCAGGCTAGTCAGGGATGCAGGCAGGGTACTCACCGCTTTAGCAATGATGGCTTTCATGGTGCCTGCAAGGGTTGCAGCCATGCCAAACCTTCCATTGTTGAGGATGTGCACAGCAACCTTGAAGCCACTCCCAACTTCACCCAGCACATTCTCTGATGGCACCCGCACTCCATCAAAGAACACATCAGCTGTGTTGGAGGCCTTGATGCCCATCTTCTTCTCAGGGGGCCCTCTGTGAGATGGGGCAGGGCAGAAAAGCCAAGATGTAAACGGATTGCCACTGATAAAAATGGCCCCTCCATTCCTTTTACAGGGAGGAACTACAACTTCCAGACTATAAGTGGATACCAGGGAACACTCTCTGCATACCATCTGGGCTACAGAAGCCTGGCTAGGTCCGGCTGCCCTGTGTTGACTTTGTTGCTAGAGCCTAAACTTCGGGCCACTTCCAAATATGTATGTCCCAAAGGTAATATGCTGCCAACTTGTTTTGGCTTTTGCCTACACCCCCAGGGTGATCTGTAACAACCACTTGCTCTGGAACCCAGTGCTGCCCCCTTCCTTGGTTCTGCTTCTTTCTCCCTAAATCCACTCACTGGGTAACACCTCCAAAGCTCTTCTCCACCACAAAAGCTGTGATCTTCTCCTTCACAGCCCCCGTGGCTGCATCTGTAACTGGTGTCTTGGCAAAGACTGTGAAAATGTCTGCCAGGCCCCCGTTACTGTGGAAGAATGAGGGGGCGTTCAGAGTGTGGAGGGCTCAGTGGGGCTTGGAATTGGGCTGAGGGGGAGAAGAGAGAAAAAATGGAAGATTGCCTGATCCAAATCTTGCTTCCATTAAGGGTATAATATTTTCCACAGGGGCTGGGCACAGCTGAGCTTCGGATGGAGGCTGCATCTGAGCCACTTGAGGGCTCGGTTAGACAGAAAGCGGCTAAAGCTTCTCCTGTTGGGGAGACAGCTTTACTGGGAGTCCTGATGGGCATCAAGGTCCCATCCCCCAGGCAGTTCTTCTTCAATACCTCTTGCAGTATCCAGTTTCTTTGAATTTCCCCACCTGCACACTGTGATGCCTCCCCAAAATTTCCCCCAAGGGGTGTACCCAGCTATATAGTGATCTGAATGCCAACTGGCCTAATCTGCCAACATCAGGACACCCCCAATCCTCAGTCTTAGGATTGCCTTACCAGATGCCACTTTGGGGAGGTATTTTTCTTTCTGAGCCTTCGTGCCAAAGAGCAGGATGCCTTTGAAACCGATGCTCTGGTGAGCCCCCAGGGTAACGCTCACACCAAGGTCGTGCATGCCCACGATCTCTGCCAAGCGAGCATACTGGAGGGGAAGCAGGCATTTGGGACTGCAACTGGCTGGCTGGGGACCTGCACTTAGCAGGAAAGTATAGGCAAGAGGGCAGGGCCTGACCTGGGGCCATTTCCACACAGTGAATGTGAAGAGGGGAAGGGAAGCAGGACCATGAAAAGGGCACAGTGGAAGATGCTGGTGTCTGTCCTGGGTTATGACACTGTCAAGCAGTGCCCAGGGACTTGGGAAACAGGGTGAGGTCCATGGTCCTAGGGGGCTATATGCAGATTGTGTTTTATTTGGACAGAATGGTTATTATGTACACAGCTGGGAAAGCCGACATTCCTAAAGCGTCCAACACAGTTCCTTGGATGAGACCATGACCCTAGGGATAAGGAAGGAGCTGAAAGAGCCAGGCTGGAGATGGGATACCCATAAGTAATGAAGGGACTCCCCTCACCTGGGTGTTGCAAAGGCCCACACCGCCCAACTCACTGGGCACTTGCAGACCAAAAGCCCCAAGTTCCTTGAGGCCTTGCAAAGTGGTCTCTTCCACCCTCTCCAGAGCATCATTTTTGGCAGGATTGTTCACCTCCTAGGGAAGGCAGAGGATGCCACATTCAGATTTCTTTCAATTCTTTCAAGGTCCTTAACATCTCCACCCACCCCATCAGGGACTCAATGCCAGTCAATCCTCACCTCAAAGAAACGGGCCACAGGCCCCACCAGCTCTTTGAGAAACTGTGTCTGCTCCTCGTTGAGCACTGATGGGGTGGGAGGAGGACAGGCCGGTTAGGCCAGGCTGTTGGGAGCCCTGTTCCCACCCAGTGCTGACTATCCCCTTCCTTACCGGATGGGTATGGGAACACCTGGTCAGTGATGAGCTGGCCTTTGAACATGCCCACAGCAAAGGATTTAGATTCCTGAGCAGGGAGAAGGGAGTCTCAGACAGCTGGCTGAGGTGGGTCTGCCCTGGTGTACAGCCACCCTACCTCAGGGCCACGTACCGCCTTGTCTGGTTTTGCCCTGGTTGAAGCATCAGAAGAGAGAGAATCCGATTTGTCCAGAACCGCCTGGGTAAAAGGGTGGTTAGCCAGGCAGGGAAAGGAGTTTCAGGTGTGCAGAGGAAAGCTCAGGGGAAGAGGTGGCTGTGGGGGTTGTTGCGTGAACCCGGGACCTTTCCCCTAGTTTCATTCTAGGGCACCCTGGTTTGCCCTTTCCCCTACTTTCGGGGCCCGAGCTGTCAGAAGGTGACTAGAACGGAAAGTGAGACCCCTGCCGGCGACAGGGTGGTGGGGCTTAGGGGAGCCCCACACCCGCCTCCCAAGGTCCCGGTTACTTACCTGCGTGGTGCCACTGGCGTAGGGTCGTAAGGCAAGGCCAGGCCGGGGCCGCCCGAAGACAGCACTGGGCTGAGACCTGTGGGGAGGAGAGATTCAGTTCTGACTTGGTCCCCAGGCCCGCTGTCCTGTCCCTTCTGTCATGTACAGACCTTCGGCCCCCTAATCTCAGCAGCTGCCGCCTCACGCTGTGGGTCATCCAAGCCGTGTGCATCTTCAAGCCCCGCCAGCCGCCGCTGCCTTGCGCTGTCCCAGCTCTCCCCTCCCGCTTGCCCAAGGCTCGGCGCCCCAGCCCTGACTCATCCGCCACAATGCACCGCGCGGCAGTGGGCGGAGGCTTCCGGGCGCCGCGGCATGCTGGGAGCTGTAGTTCGGGGCGCCTCCTGCCCCTGCAGTGTGGCTGACTTAGTGTGATATTCATGTGTCCCTTGTCCGCCCCAAACCCCTTCATTCCGCCTGTCCGAAGCAGACTTTAATCTGTCCGAAGCATCACTTTAAGGAGTGATGGAATAAGATGGAAGGAAGAGAGAGGCGCCTAGGCGACAGCAGCCAGAAGAGTGGAGATGGATGGAGGGAGGGGGGACTTCCTAAGTGGAGTTAGAAGGGAGAAGTGGGAAGAGAGAAGTGTTAGGTAGATGCCAGAGTCAGAGGCACGGAAAGATGGTTCTTTGAGGTTATCATGA
Source organism: Hystrix cristata (assembly GCA_004026905.1). NCBI lineage: Eukaryota > Metazoa > Chordata > Mammalia > Rodentia > Hystricidae > Hystrix > Hystrix cristata. Next base: position 16,916 of record PVJO010028032.1, read on the forward strand.
AATCTGTCTCTGCCAACACAAAAGGAGAATGGTTGGGCAGCAGACACAAGCAGGAATGTGTCTCAAGCAAATTCTCCTGAGACCTAGTTGTCACTAATTCAAAAGGAAACAGTAACAGTGATCCTCTGGCTTCATTACCTGTCCCTTAATGCTTCTGAGAGCTTCCAGAATATCTCTTTCTGCCCTCTTGTTTCTTTCAGGGACCCTGTTCCCAGGCTAGACCTTGGAGTAGATGGATTCTTCCCAGGCCTGAGAACTGTAAAGATTCTTGTGTTCATCCTCCCCGCTTCTCTAGCTTTTGGTCAAGAAATCCCAAGAAATATATACTCCTCTTTCTGTGGTTCTCACCTGGGTAGGCCTGGGAGGAAAGAGAGCTGGGCTCAGCTTCCTTTTTATTTGAGCACCTGGGCCCTCTGAGGTGGAGACCCTTTTTGCAACTCCTTGGAAGAGTGTAGCTATGTTATGCTTGCCTTTGGGGAAGGGGTTCAGGGTGTGTGGAGTAAGGTGGTGAAAGTGGTGTCTGGCGACCCAGGGAAGAGTGGGACAGCCTGTCCATTCAGAGATTGTGTACTTTTACCTAACAGTTAGAATTAGGTGGGGAGAAGGCAGCTCAACGCCAATCCTGGCGGATTAGGGAGATTAAAGCGAGACAAGAGAGAGATGTCCCAGAGACCAAGAGGTGAAAAACAGGGGTCTTTGTGGAGGGGAGGCCAGGGAGGGTAGTGGGAGGCAAGGATTTGGGGATCTTTCTCTCTGAATCTTACCATAAAGTTTGGGGTGAAAGGACAAAGTTTGGGGAAACTGAGGTGATTGAGTGTTAGTCTCTTCCTGGTTTCAATCCTCCCTCACTTGCGTTTTGCCAGATCCCAGGTCAGCCCTCTGGCTCCTGGCCCCCCCACTATTGCAGTGGGCACCCCCCCTCCTTGCAGTGCTGCACAGTGACCTATTCCAGGCTTTGCTTGGTAAGTAACCTCAGTGAAAAGGGCTGTCCTGGGCCTGTAAGGGCAAGTACTGAACTTCCTTCAGGTCTGTTGGGAGTCTGGAGTGTATTTGGTCCAAGAGGGAGCACCATGTATGGTCTTTCTGAGGTGTCCTCTAGCCTCATCAACCATCTTGGCTGGGGGACCCTCTCCCTTACCAGACAAATAGCAGAGAAGGTGGCAAGGGTGACCTGAGAGGACCGGGCTGGAGGAGGGTAACTCAGTTCTGCTTCTGTGACAGACATCCTGGACTATTATGAGGCTTCCATCTCAGAGAGTCAGGTAAGAAGGTAGGGGTGGATGCCTGGCTTCCTAAAGAAGCTGGCAGGGCTGGAGGGGTGAGCAAAATCTTGCAAAAGTTAAACTGAGACTTGGAGGCCCTGGAGACAAAATCTTGAGTCAGTGGCCCAGAGGCTGGGGGTTCTGGGAATGCATTTTTTGCAGTTTTTCCCCTGTTCTTTGCCTGCCCCAATTTCAGATACTGGGATCCAGGATAATTACTTTTCAGGCTTCCTGTTGTGAAACCTGAGGGAGACTGGGTCCCCAGGGATTCCCTCCTGCCAGCCCCTCCCTCACACCCTACCCCATACCGTGGCCTCCCTCAATATTTAAACATCTGTGCTCATGCTCCCAGTTCAACTGTGGGTGCTTCCTCCTCCAAGAAATGAAATCCAGCCTCGGGGGTTTTTGCTGTCATTACTGGAGCCTGGCCAGGTCTCCATATTTGCCTCAGGGCCTCTCTGTTTCTCCTTCTATCTCCTTTCCCATTATCCGGGTTCCTGCCAGCGCCGAAGGAGTTAACTCCGCCAAGGCACCCCCCCCATTCTGGCTCCTAGCTCCCTCCCTCCCTCCCCCTGCTTCCTCTCTCCTCCTCTCTCC
>PVJO010028033.1:0-18749 GCA_004026905.1 Hystrix cristata
AAAAGTAACTGAAACAACATGCTTTTAAAAACAGACATGAAATGACTGGACCTTGAGAACACTAAGAGTAAGACTTGGTCCACAGTCTCACACCTGGCCGAGAGATCTGCTAAGCGCCCATCAATGGTAAGTAAGGTTCTCTGTGTTAGGATGACCCTCCCCAGATGCCAAAATGGCTGTTGCTGGTTTCTCACAAAATCCCTTCCCCCCGTCTCTATGCCAGAATCTCCCGCGGAAACAATGGCCCCTCCCCCTGACTAGGGTCCCCAATTAGGTCCGTCCGCCAATTTACCCAGGGGCGTTACCCACCACCCAATCACCCTGTGCAGAAAGGACCAATCCTAAATGCACACTTTCAAGCCTCCAACCTCACGAAAGGGGGGGGCGGCTAAGGGATAAAAGGCCACTCTCACTCGAGTGAGGCGAGTGAGGCGGGGGAGCTGTAACACCTTAACAAAGCTTTCTCCCACGGCGAGCGTCCTCAGCCTTTTCCCTTCCCCCTCCCGCCGCGTAAACCTAACACTCTGAGACAACGGGGGTTTTACCATGGCTGAAACACTCAGGAAAGAGCCCCTGGAGAGGCTGGAACTCAGTTAGGCTTTTATAGGACCTGGATAATCTGGCAAAGAAGAGGAAGGTGACTTCTTGTTTTTCTTTTCTTTTTCTTTTTTTTTTTTTTTTTGCAACAGGGTCTCTAGGTAGCTCAGATCCATCCCAGACTGGCCTCAAACTTGTGATCCTCCTACCTCAACTTCCCAAGTACTGGAATTACTTTCCTGTCATGATTGTTCTTGTCTCTCCCATTAAAAAGAACTCTAAACAATACTGGGCAACATAGCATTAACCCAGCATTAACTGCTAAATGTTCTTGAGAACAATGAAATAGTTTATAATTCAATCATAGACTGAAATAGTCTATAATTCAGTTGTTTCACCAATTCAGACTGTTCTCAAACCCAACTGGCCCAACTTAAGCAGTCTTACATGAACACAGTGACTTATTTGTTTTTATTGAAAATACAAAGTAATAATAAAGAAAAAATAAATTAAAAATCATTCCAAAAAAATCATTCCATATCCCTTTACACTAATACAATGATTTTGCATATTACCTCTCACATGCATAAAGACTTTACAGTCACAATCACAGTGTGCATATGATTTTGTATTGTGCTTATTTTACTTACCATATCACAGACATGTCCATGTTTTTAAGTAGGCTTCCAAATAATTATTTCCATAGCAGTATACTTCAATACTTTTACTAGCTCACTTTCTTCTTTGACATGTAGACTTTTTCCAATTTTTTGCTATTATAAATAATACGGACATAAACATCTTCATGCACTTACCTTCTTTTGCTATTATTCTTTAGCTTAAAAATAAATGAGTGGAATTTATGGGGCAAAGGCTATGGTCATTTTTATGGCCCTTGCTATGTAGTACCATACTACACCCCCAAAGGGGTTTACCTATTTAAAATGACATCTGAAATGTATGTGTTAGTGTCTTTCTATAAGTTTTAAGTCAGAAGTAGTTTTAAACTTCAGCATTTAAAGTGAAAAGTAGTTACTGTCTCTTAAAAAAAAAAAAGAAGAGTGTGAAATAGATGGCCTCACAGACAACTAAAAGTTCAGATGCCTTAAGTGAAGCAGAGCTTCCCGAAGCCTTTTCTCCAGTCATGGCCCACATGGGAAGCGACCGGACAAAGGTGTTTCTGGCCCAGGGGCTCCAGCTGCCCAGGACTCCTGTGGCTGCAAGGGGTGAGGGGACCTGTATATATCTAACCCACAGTGACAGTGTGCCCGTGTCAGGAAGCGCTGACACAGACGGGTTCGTGACCCAAGTCACAAACTCTAGTTAGTGGCTGGAAAATGAACATAAATTTCTTTTCGTCAATGCATTTTCTACTCTATCACAACTGTTCTACACACTTTTGTGCTCTAAAACTCAACTTTATATGCGGACGCGTATCTATATGTTAAGAAGAGGATTCCCCGACATGCTTAAAGTGAAGACACCTAAACCAGCAATTTACATCCAGGCTAAGAATTAAAAATAGCCGTTAGCATCAGCAAGCACTTGATTATTTTCTCTGAAATTTTTCAGACTTGCTATTCTTTTAAATTTAGTTTTTAAACCCTTGGAACAGCAATAACCTTTGCGCAGTATTTTGCATATATCTGACTGTAAATAAAGAGTACTAACAATAAATTATACACATGACAATGGAAAAGTACACTGAAAGTTTACGTCCACATTCTAAATAAGTCTATAAGAAAAAAGAATTGAAGTGTTGGTTTTATAGAGGTAGAGAAGATTCTCTCTTTAAATTTCAAAATTCCTGCTAGCTAAACAGAACCTGTGCATTATTACATCAATGGCTCTTAAGAGACCTCTCTTACATAGAATGATTTGACCAGTGTTGATGCTACCAGAAGGCAAAGATTAATGATGAATTCACCTTTTACCAAGTGTTAAACATTCCACACTATTGTTGACAAGCAGAGGTTATAAGGGTTCACCCCACTGATTTAACTGTATAGATACACAACATTTTTCTTGACCATTAGTCACTGGTTTGGGAGCCGAGTAGGGTTAGGAATTAAAATTTAACAATCTCCTGTCATGTACCAGACCAAATAACAAGTAAGGGACTCCAAACCCTGTATTCCTTTCACTGAACCCCCAAACAATGATTACTACATTAGTTTTATGGATCCAATCAGACGTTATACACACAAACACAACCGTGGGACCGCATGGCGCTTGGAAGGTTACCAACTATTTCCCACTTATTGAGGTCTGGATCATACTTCTCAATGCTCTGAAGATATGTTCCCTTGGAGTAGGAGTACCCTCCAGTGACGTAGATGCACCCGTTCATGATGACTGCCCCACACTCCATCCTCCTCTCCATCATCGGTGCTATCTCTCTCCATTCGTTTTGCTCTGGGTCATAACACTCCGTGATTGTAGTTTGTCCCCCAACGAGATAGAGCTTATTTTCAAATGGCACTGAGCACAATCCATATTCTTTTAAAGAGAAAAAAACAGAAAAAAGCCAATTTTTATTCAGATAACATAAACCAAAAAGAGTCATCAGTAACACTGATGTATTATTCCATCACTGTGGTGATACAATAATATTTTTAAGTTTAGCACACCCACCTAAAAAGGTGGTGACATTTTGATACTGGCACATGTGAACACTTAAAATCCAGTCCCTACCATCCATCAGATTCAGATGACCAACCCACTGACCGTTTACTGCTACTTGGCCATTAACCCTCAAGGCATTCTTTTTTTTTTTTTTTTTGGAGTTCTGGGAAGTGAACCCAATCCTTGCATGTGCTAGCCAATTGATCTTACCACTGAGCTATGTCCCTGGCCCTTTTTAAATTTTATTTTGGGTCAGAGTCTAGCTCAGGTTGGCCTTCAACTGGCAATCCTCCTGCCTCAGCCTCCAGAGCAGCTGGGATTATAGGTGTGCTCCACCATGCCCAGTTCCTTCAGATCATTCTTAAACTGGCACTGTAAGATGACAAGAAGGAACTCATCCCTCAAACACCACCCTTCCAAGAAATGCCTTTACTTGATATTGTAATCTATACAAGTTGGTAGCAGGAGAGTCCCCCTTCCAGAGGACACACCAGGCAGCTGGTATGCAGTAGGTCCCTGCAGGGCAGGCAGCCTGCAGCATCTGCTGCCACAGAGGTCACACAGGATGGCCTCACTTCCTCTTATCTTACCATCACCCCTTAGAGGCCTCCGGGGCTATCCACCCCCCGGTGGCCAGCCAGGCGTCTCTGTGCATCACTGCATTTTCATTCTGTCCCTAGCACTTCTCATCGTCTGGGATGTTTCAAGCTTATCGTCTCTCTTCTAGCAGTACAGAAGCTGTACTCTGCCCACTACCTGACCCCAGCTGGAAAACAAAAGTGTCTTGTGCTCTGTACAGACTAAATACATGCTGATCAATGAATGAACTATAAGTACACTTTTGTACTCCAGTGTGAAAGAAAAAGCTCATAGGCAAGCCCCTCTTTGGAATGTCTGATCAGAAATGTAATTTTATTTTAAAAAATGTAATTTCCTCTTTAAGAACGGGAAGACAACGTCTTATCAGTAAAGTTTTTGCTATCTAGGTTTTTTTTTTTTTTTTTTTTTTTTGGTGCTGGGGATCGAACTCAGGGCCTTGCGCTTGCAAGGCAAGCACTCTAACCACTGAGCTAAATCCCCGGCCCCGCTGTCTAGCTTTTGAAGGCTAACTAAAGTCTCGGAAGACAGGCAGTTTTACTTTGACTCCACATACTGTTCTCAAGTTTCTTTTTAAAAATTTTTTATTTTTTTAATTTTTATTTTTATTAATATATGTTTATAGTAACGATGATTATATTACTCATGGGTAGTTGGTACATGTGTATAACACATCTTAATTCTTTTTTCACACCCCCCCATTTCCATCCTTGGTCCCCTTCTGGTTCTCAGATTTCTGTTGGAAACTTTCACCTGAGAAAATAATTCTCCTACTTCTTAAAAACCCATTTGCTACTTTCCAATTTTGGGTAGGGGCATTGCTGGGGACTGAACTCAGGGCATTGCCCTTGCTCGGCAAGTGCTCTACCACTCGAGCTAAATCCTCAAACCCTGTAACTTTCTAATTTTATATTGAGAATTCTTACAGTATTTTGTTGTTTCAAATACGTGTGGAAACTACATGAATCACATTAATCATTGTGTGACTATGATTATTGTTTTATGATTATGACAATTAATGATGGTTCAGTGGCATTTATGATTCAACAATGAGCTTAGTAGGCTTTTCTTAAATTACTCCAAGTTTATCAAAAAGTCCTCAATTTGTGATCTTATGTTAGAGAGTTATCTCAATCTTCCTCTAGCAGTGAAAATGTTTAAAACCAAGTGATTCCTGATAGTTTTTCCTCTGTTACCTAAATATAACACAGTATTGTCACTGCAGATGGAATGATTCCTTTCGTGGCTTTAACTGCTTTATCATCTTTTCAGCCATCTTTTCCTCTAAGCTACTGGAGCCAAAGGACTCTCCTCTCATCACGGTTTACACCATAGGATGTAGGAAATACCAGCAAATCCCCGTTAGACAAATGAGTGTGTGAACAAACGAATGAACAATTTCAAGTCAAGCATGGGAACAACACCATCTGTCACAGCTCCAAGCATTTAAGCACAAATACGGAACACAAACACATGGTCGCCTGTGGTCACTGTGACAGGAGCGATATCAACAAAATGATACAGGATTCGGAGACAACCACGACATCCCACTTAAATTAAACTTTTTCCTAAGATTTTTTTATTGAAAGGACCTTTTAGGCTCATGTATCTAACTTCCTTTTTTACTAGAAAGTAAGGCCAAAAGCCCAAGCAACTCGCTCAAGGTTAGGCAGGTGAATAAATGGTGAAACCAGGGTAGAACTCTCACACAGGAGTTTCTGGATTATCATGCACTGTTTCTTCCTGTTCTTCACACCCTCTTCTTCCTCAGCTCATCCCTCAGCTCAGACTGGTGTCCAAGAATCTGCTCATGGCTGTCCTGCTGGTCCCATCCTGCAAGACATCTTATGCATCCCCACATCAGCGCCCTCAGCCAAACAAGCATGCCCAGATCTCTACATCCGGCTACATCCTTCCTCTTGAGCTGCAGACTCACATTTCCCACTGACTGCTGGACAGCCCTTAAGGTTGTCCAACTTGTTCTTCAACTCTATACTATAAATGGCACTCACTATTTCCTCTGTCTCCCTGTTGGCTCCTCCTCTTCAGTTCGCTCCAGCCTCCCAGGCAACTGGCCACGGACCCCGGGAAGACCGTGAAACTCTTACTCTCCCTCAGCCCCTGAATGTGATTAGACAAGCAAGCAATCACAACATTCCTCATACCTGCTCCAGTAGTCTTCTACCCCACCACTTCTCCAGGCTTTCAGCATTTCTCACCTGGTTAATTTTAAGTATCTTAGCAGATCTTCTGTCTTCCTCCTAAAAGGAGCTCTCTTCTCAAAGTGAGATCTGACAGGGCTTAGAGTATAGCTCAGTGGTAGAGCACAAGTTTAGCATGCAAGAGGCCCTGGGTTCGAGCACCAGCAAAGCACACACACGCAAGAACTAATCACACATCACACTCTTGATCTGAAAACTTTGATGGTGCTACATTTAAAAAGTTCTCCAAGTGCAACTTAAAATCCTCTATGATATGCTCCCAGACTGAACTCTCCCAGCCCCCCTCTCTCAGTCTACCTTCTTCTACCCTATTCCTTCATTTATACCCAAGTAAGAGAATACGGTACAGCTGAAATTCCCCTTCCTGCCTTCTTTTATTGGACTGACCTCCTGCAGAAAAATCCTTCCTCAAAAACTACCTTTAATAAGTGTGCCCATTCTTTAAGGCCCACTTCATAAATACCCACCGAGGGAGCACTCTGAGATCGCCACATTTCCCCTAATCAGACTCTGGCTCTTGATGCTCTCAGTTGCAACAGCACTCATTTGTACAGAACTTACCTAGACTGTCCTCTATTTCTGTGAAGTACATATATTTGCTACTAGATTCTTTGTAGCTGCAACAAAGACTAGCACTTCATTGTCTTTGTGTCTTCACATAATTACTAGAATATTACCTTTCCCAAGGAAGGGTCTCAATTAGTGTTATCTTGAATTTAATGAAGTGATGGTTTCATGTTTGTCAATTATACAAAGTTACCTTATTAAAGGAGCTAAAATGAAATATAACACTTGTATTACCTTTTGAAAATAATAGTAGTCATTTCTTCCCAGTCTAAGCTATGTATCCATATAAGATTTAGGTCTGATGACTGGTCTACCTCACATTCCTCAGGAGGTATTTGTAAAGTGTGGAAGAAGTACACTTTGCTGTAATTCAGTGGATGCAGATGCAAATTACTCAAGAGTTTAAGGAGACAATGGCCCAGCTGAGAGAAATAAGTCAAGAGTGAGAGAAACGTGGCCAGGTGCAGTGGCGCACACCTGTAATGCCAGCACTCAGGAGACTGAGGCAGGAGGATCACTATGAATTCAAGGCCAGCCTGGGCTACATAGTGAGTTCAAGGCCAGCCTGAACTACCTAGCAAGATCCTGTCCCCAAAAAACAAAACAAAAAAGCGGGAGACGCAACAGTGCCAGCCCCCTTAGTTCACGATGTGACCAGAATTGGATGGATGGGGGTGGACTGGAGAAAACAAGCCCTGTCTGACAAGAACAGTTCTTACAGGGCTCCCGCGACTGCTGCCAGGAGGGAACTCTGTCTGGGTGCTAGACCTTCCAACTTTTCTAAAAGCAAGAAACCATGAGTTTTATGTGAAATCCTTGTTTTAAAATTTTGGTAACAAGCCAGTTCAGAAATATTTTATGCATTGTGAAAGTGAAACAATATACACTGCAAGGTGCTAATTTAATGTTTTCCACCTTTCATCAGAGAAAGTTCAATGTATATCAAAACTTTACAAGTGGAATTGCATGTTTCTACTGATTGACACTGTAACTTTTTGGGTTGTTTCAATTTTCCTTGGCTTCTAATACTAGGCTTAAATTACACTGCCTTTAAACTCTTTTACAAGTAGCTAATAACCTTTTAGTAATTTACATGTTGTGAAACGCTTATTTTTTAAGGAACTCTCTTATGAAATCATATTAAATTTACACTATAATTCTCTCTAGTTTGCTAATCCGATTTTTTTATGCATTGGATTTTGTTTGGAAAGATATGTCTAAACACAAAATAGACAGAATAATTATCTAACTCAGAAGTTTATGTATGACTCGAGAGTCAGATGAGAGGACAGCGGAGAACACCACCCCACACCACACTGCCAGGCTGAACCTCTCCTTCTACCAAGCTTGGGCTGGCTGGCCACTGTGCCTCAGGGGCTGCAGAGTGAGATAACAGTCCTACCAAGCTCACAGGGTCACTGAAAGGGTTAGACAGTGCTGTGGTGGAATACAGGTCGTTTCATCCAAAGGACCACATGTAAAGACTTGGCCCCTGGTGTGGGGGTACCGGGAGATGCTGTGGACCTTTAAGTGGTGAGTCCTTTTGGATGTCGTCAGGTCACTGGGAGCATGTCCTAGGAGCCAGTCCTCTCTCTCTCTCTTTTCTTCCTGGCTTGTAAAGTGAGCACCTGCTCTGACAAATGCTTCCACCATTGCCATCCCGGCACTCTCATCAGAGGCCAAATAAATGGGGCCCCAATCTTGGATCTGAACCTCTAAACTGTAAGCTAAATGACCCCTTTCTCTTTATAAGTTAGTTGCCTTAGGTATTCCATCATAGTAACAGGAAGTTGACAAATACAAAGAGATTCACGTATAATTGCTGAAAAAGTAGTGCCTGGCACAAACGGTAAATGCTAGCTACTAGTCAGTATGATCTGTTTTTACTACTTTCCACTGTATCTGCACTGGTCACAGCAGAGTGGGGGGGAGTGGGGGGGAGTCCGGAGACTGCACAATGTCTTCAGAGTCAGGCCATCCTGCAGGTAAAGTTTCTTCTTATGCAAAGCCCATGGCTTATGGAGATGCAGCACCTGATTCAGGTGTGCTGCACACAAACTGAGAGATGAGACAGATAACATAGCTGCACAGGTCAAAACCAGGAACGTCTGCTCCCTTTGAGAGAGGCAGACTGCTTAGTGTGCACAGTACAGGTGTGGAATCAGATTGTCAGAACACGGCTCCTGGGTCACCGCTTTCAAATTGTGTGACCTTGGGAAGGTTACTTATCCTTTCTAAGACATCATTTCCAAATATGTTAAATCGTGGAGGTGGCCTATGTGTTGTTCATCAACAGATGAATGGGTAAAGAAAATGTGTTTACACACAATGGAGTGCTACTTTGCTATAAAGAAGGATAAAAGTGAGTCATGTGTAGGAAACGCATGCATCTTGAGACCATAATGTTAAGTGAAATAAATCAGACACACAAGCTTAAACATTGCATGGTTTCTCTTATATGAGAAACCCAAAATATAAATAAAGAGCAAAATAAAAGATGACACGGGGAGTGGGGTAGAGTGCTTTGCCTAGCAAGTGCAAGGCCCTGAATTCCATCCCCAGCACCCACCCCCCAAAAAGACAATAGGAATTAGGAACACAGATCTTTCTCAAATGGGAAGGAGATCAAGAGACTGAGGGGGAGAGGGAGATGAAAAAAAGAATTAATATGCATTATATACATGTATCAACTCCGCACAAGGAATGTAAACATTATGTACTACAAACATGTACAAACTTTTTTAAAAAGTCTATACTTACAGAGTTGCTCTGAGAATTTAGATAATACCACCAGCAAAATGCTTGGCCAGTAACTGCCCTATGGTATGTGCTCAGAAGGTTAGCTATCACTGTTATTCTAAGACAGTTCAAGTTCTCCAGTAACACACATGAAAGTCTGACATGCTGTGGAAAATGACTCAAAGTAATACAGTGATACAATGAAACGGAGTTTTCCTAAGGAAGAAGCTTAAACATATGGCACAGTGCAAAAGGCTGAAACTTTTCTTCCCCTCGGCACTGGGGGTGGAGGCCAGGGCCGCCTGCATACTGAACATGTGCTCTGTCACTAAACTCCAGCCCCAGCCCCAGGGCCGTCGCAGACTACAAGTACGCTCCCTGAGCTCACCACAGGGAGAAGTTAAAGAATGAGAGACAGCGCAGAAGGGGCCCGCTCTCCACGGCAGAGGGCAACACAGGCCTCTGCACATCACAGGAATGAGAGCTTCGCAGGCATGGAAACCCAGAAAGACAGGCTTCTAAAAGCGAAAAACAACCTCCTGCTGAACTTCAATCTCCAGTACCCTTCCTGACCATCTGACAGACCAGTGCTTTTAAACTGTCCATAAAAACTGTGTTTTAAATAATGCACGTAGTAAATGAAAGAAAGCACATAGTAAAGGGAAAGGAAACAAAAAAAGAACAGAAGTGAAAAACATTTAAAAGGAACCTATCACTTTTTACCACACAGCCTTAAGATGTGTTACATAGAGACATCAGGAAAAATATCTGATCTAATCAGAATCTAAATATGATTACTGTTAGACAGATATATGGATAGTCAAAGCTTTTAAATTATACCCATGTGCGGGGTTGGGGATTTAGCTCAAGTGGTAGAACGCTTGCCTAGCAAGGGCAAGGCCCTGAGTTTGATCCCCAGCACACCTCCAAAAAAATAAAATATAAAAATAAATAAAATAAAAAATAAAAATAAATAAAAATAAATTATATCCAGGTGTAGTCTACCATAAACTTAGCATTTTCCATTTCACCTCGTTTTCAGCCATCCCATATGCAGATGAACTGCATCAGGTCATATACTATTTGAGGCAGCATTTGATTACCTGGGTGCGGACTGGAGGTGATGAGGCTCCATTCGTTGATGTCCGAATTGTAGCTCTGGACCTTGTCATAGGTGCAGCTTCCTCTGTAGCCACAGTGGCCGCCAATGACATAGATCACTTCATGTAAGACACAGGCAGTAGCGTTTCCCACGCCTGTGTGTTAATCAAAATCACATCTTTAGATTGAGCGTTCATTCTTTTTTGCAATGCATACCAAGCTAAGTTTATCGGGGTTTTTGTTATTACTGATGGTGGATGCAAGGCAATGTGCTATGTGGTATATAAGATAAAAAAAAGAAAGAAGAAGGCTCTGTACATTCTTTTAAGAGAGGGTGAGACAAATAGTTAGAACACAGTTACAGAATGGAAGAAGTACCATAAGAAAGAGACAATGTAAAGGCTTATGGGCGATGCCAAGTAGCCTATTGATCAGAGAAGGTGGCACATGGCCAAGGATCCTGATGCCCAACTAAAAATCTGGACTCAATTCAGCCAGGTTTTAAGTTTTTTAAAGAGAGTGTGAGAGGGACTAAAAAAGGAAGATGGAAAGGAGTCGGGAAGATGCAGGTGCTCTCTGAAGCAACAAGCATAGAGCACCTGATGTGGAGGGGCCCTGGGTGTGAAGGGAAGGACACGGAGGTGAGAGACACAGGTCACACAAGGCTTGATCACCGAGTCCGAGACCAGTCAGACCAACTCTGAGGTCCCGAGCTGGGACAACCTGGGAGACCTTGATGCCACAGGACTGTGAAGAAGAAACCAGTTCAGTGGGTGAAGAAGAGAAACAAAGATGATAAGGCTCAATTTAGTTGACAATATTGGTTTGGTCTTTCAACCAACTTTTATTTAGCATTATTCTGTGCTGGATGCAGTTTAATCTCTGTTCATTTCCACTTCAAAATAAAAATAGATTTATAAGCAATGTAGTTATGATTTTAAAAAAAAAACCCTAAATTTAGGAGTTCCTAAAAAGCCAAATGTTTATTTCTTCTCTGCATGTCACATCCCCAAACCCAAGAAGGAAATGAATTTGGAATTTCACTCTACACAAATTAATCTCTCATTAGCAGAGGAAGCTGCTAGTTTGCCTCATGACTACGAAAAAACCAAACAAAACTAACAAACAAACTGAGAAAATGTTACCCTATTTACAGAAAAACAAGTAACTAAAGTTTTGGATTGACTCTATCCATCGGAACAGAATACACAAAACTGGCTGAATGCTACCCTTCCTTGGGTCAACTATCTACAAACAAGAATCAAAACTTCAAGTTAAAAGAATTAATTTCTGGAATTTCAGGCCCAGGTGGAAGGTGGGGAAGGATTTGGGGACATGGGGTGGGGTCTCCCATTCCACTCCAGGATAAGGCAAGAACACCTATGGCTTTCTTTTAAACTAGGTAAACCAGTGCAACATTTTCTTTTCAGCAAACATCATTTCAAGTACAACTTTTAAAAATTTCAGTAAAACACTAGCAAGCGCAAGGCCCTGAGTTTGATCCCCAGCACCAAAAAAACAACAACAAAAAATTCAGTAAAATGGCCAGGAGTGGCGGCACATGCTTGTAATCCCAGCACTTGGGAAGCTGAGGCAGGAGGACTGCCTCAAGTTCCAGGACAGCCTGATCTACATAGCAAGACCCTGCCTTAAAAAAAAAAAAAAAATATATATATATATATATATATATATAGTCTGAACTATTGAACCTGTTATCACACACCATTAAGAAATAGAAGCAGAAATACCTCCAGGTTTACAATAGCTGCTAAAATATGCGAATTTTTCTTGTTCCTTTTATAGGATAGGAGGAAACTGTAAATGGTAGTCTAGGTCAAGACAAAGCCAAAAAACAACTAACCAGCTATGATGGGCTTTAGGCTAAGTTCTCCCACCCTACCAACTACTGTTGCACCTGTGGGCATGTGTAGGCATGGTCTGATTCAATGTGAATATTTCTGCCCTGTTAAAGCTGCCATGTTCTTCAGTAATGGCACTTGTGACAATCAGACCTAACATTTACTGAGGGCTCTCTTTACACCAGACACTGTTCTAGGCTCTCCACGCATAAATTCACTAAACTATGTCATGTTTCATCCCCATCATACAGACTGCAAAACAGCGGTCCAGAGAGACTGCACAGTTTCCCAAGATCCCCAGTAAGTAAAGCAGAAGGTGAAGATCTGGACCTAGGCAGTGCAGCTGCAGATGCGGCAAGCCTGCCTAATCACAAGACCATTCCGCCTCTCAAGCTTCCTGCTTGTCGTCCTAGGATCACTCCAGGTCAGATTTCCAGACCAGGTCAAATTCCCACACCCTCGCTGACATTAAAAAAAGAAACAGAAAGGCCTGGGAAGAAACATTTGGGACAAAATGACACAAGTCTGGTAACAACCTACCTTTGTTTTTGGAACTCCCCAGCAGCAATGAATTAAATGTAATGAAATCAGATTCCAGTTTAACTTTTTCTCCAGTGGGAGGGAAGGTGAACAAGGCTAGTACATGACCAAACATAGCAGAAAACAAGGTTTATCAGAAAGATACTGAGACCCAGCAGTGTGCCTGGTGCTGTGGGCCACAAGAGGAGGGTTGTGGGACTTGCCCCTCTCCTTTATTCTGAGACAAGCCTGTCACACAGTACAGAGGTTTTTGCTTTCAGCTTTTGGGACAATTTAGTTTATTATATCCTGTAGGGACCAAACTTTCCAAGATTTAAATGAAGGACCTTCTGAGAGATGATCAGTGTATTCTGAGAAGGGGAAAAATATTAAAAAGCAGAACCGAAAAGGGTTTGAGTTCAAGAATAAGTAAAAAAAAATACTGAGGTTGAGGACTTAGCTCAGTAGTAGAGCACTTGCCTAGCAAGCACAAGGACCTGAATTTGATATCCAGCACCTCCCCACACAATTAAAACACAAATTAATAAAACTACCCAGGTCTGTTTCTTCATTTAACCTTTTTTGGCATTCCATATTTTATTCATATAACTGAAATATATACACAATTCAATATTGAAGCTTTTTGTATGACTACATTATTTTACTTATCTAAAATACACCTAATTGTTTCAGTTTGTTCTCATTAAAACTATAGGATCACTGGGCATAGCAGCCCATATGTGTAATCCCAGCTACTCTGCAGGCTGAGACTTCATTTAACCTTTAAGTATAAATTCTGAAGACTTGGTTGGGAGTGGTGGTACACACCTGTAATCCCAGCACTCAGGAGGCTGAGGCAGGAGGACCACCATGAGTTTAAGAATAGCCTGGGCTACATAGTGAGTTCAAGGCCAGCATGAACTTTAGAGCGAGACCCTGTCTCTAAGTCTAAAGATTTAGAACAAGATCTAGAGTAAGGTATATATATATAAATGGAATGAATTATCCTATTTTATTAGATTTCTGTTTCCTGATTTCTTTTCTAACCTGAGTAGTATACTTTAAATAATAATTCTCAGACAAGTTGAGTACAATGCTATGTTGTTTTTATCGGGAACATTCCATGCAATCCTATTTGTATAACCCACTATAGTTTTAGAGAGTATCGCAAAGTGATAAATCCTTTTTAAAGTTACTTGCAAGAGAAATGAGACTGCTGACCTAAACCTAGGCATCTAAAAAATACAGGATAAAATTCACACTTACCTTTGATCATATTTGCAATAGGAATCCATTTCTCTTTTAATGGATCATAGAATTCAGCCTCTTCTGCTGGAGCCCCTTTTCTGTAACCACCCAGAGCATAGACACAGCCGCCCAAGGTGACTGCACAGTGATAGTATCTGGCATTGAGCATCGGCAACCCTTCCGTCCACTCATCACTTTCACTGTTATAGATCCACACTGTGTCAAGAGCTTCTATGTTATCTGTCCTATAGCCTCCAGTTACATAAATGTCAGGTCCTAAACATGTAACACCGTAGCTTTCTCTGGTGTAATCTGGTATTTCCGCTCCTTGAATCCAAACATTTGTCAAAGGATCCCATATGTGAACCTCTGATAAAGGGTGCCAGTAATACCCTCCAATGATATACATTGTGGCTGTGGACCTCTGGGAAACTTCTTTATGCATGGGATTCAAGGCATTATATATTAGAGAGCGTATCTTATTTTCCGTGAGCAAGCAGCTTCTTTGAAGGCCTAAAGCCGTCTTTAAATACATTGGATCTATATCTATGTTGATATAGCTTAGTAGATTGTATAGGCATTCAATTCGATTTTCTACATCATGAGCAGTCCACTTAATAACTGGCTCTATGATTGCTTCTTCTTTCCAAACACCAAGATTCTTTCTGGACAAGATAAAGAGAAACTTTTCAAGGCTAATTTCCAGAAACTCTTCTTGTTGCCAAACTTCCTTAAATTTTGAACAGAGAATTCTTCGAGATTCCTTCTCTAGTTCTGGACACACATGAAATTCTGCAAAGGAGTGCATTCCAATACAATTGTCAATATCCAGGTGTCTTACCAAGAACTGCTCACAAGCCTTCTTTACTGAAAGGAACTGCAGCAGATCTGCTGCTTCGAGCAGGCTTTGAACATTTCTTTTAGTTATTTCAATTTGAGACGTGTATGCATAATTTACAAGGCCTTCCAGAATATCATGGTGGATACCAGAGAGTTTTATTTTATTTTTAAATTTTTCTTTCATGTCAGCTGTGAACATTGCCTTAAAATAATTGCTGCAAGCAGCTAAAACAGCTCGGTGACAATGAAAGATTATGCCCGAAGGGCACTGAAGGCTAATATCAGTAAATAATCCATCCAAGTAAAATGTTCTGAATGCATCAAGAAAATCCACTGGATGCGCAGAATCCTTGAAAAGATAAACATAATCTTCTTGTCCTTTTAAAGCCATGGCTGCAATAAATATGAAATAATAACGTGTTTACAATTTTGCATATTACCATAATCAACTCTACATATTCCAATCAGATTAACATCGGGTATACTCCAAAACTGGATTAAGTTTACTTTTTTTTTTTGGTGCTGGGGATCGAACTCAGGGCCTGTGCTTGCAAGGCAAGCACTCTAACCACTGAGCTAAATCCCCAGCCCTAAGTTCAGTATTCTAAGCAGCAAATGCAAAATGTGGATGGGCTATTTCATAATTGATATTGGGGTTCATTTAAATTCAGGGTAGCTCGGAGGCGGAAATGAGTCCCCCACCCCCGGATTTTTCACTTGCACGTTTGGGCAGAAATAGTGATCTGCTAACCCTTTCACCCAGTCTGCAATCGACCTAGGCTCGGTCCCAAAGGAGCTCCTAGGTTTGGCAAGCAGAGAGTCCGAGCGGTCATCACACTGGCCCCCGGACCTTGGTCGCCTCGGCCCGCCCCCAGTCAACCTCTTTCCTTGGCCGCGTCTCCCCTTCAAGTCACAGCGAGCTGCCACGAAAGGCACCGTCGAAACTTAAGCGGAGAGGAATCTCAAGGAAGGGAAGCGCTGGGCCTGCCTGCTGCGGGAAGGGG
Source organism: Hystrix cristata (assembly GCA_004026905.1). Classification (NCBI taxonomy): domain Eukaryota; kingdom Metazoa; phylum Chordata; class Mammalia; order Rodentia; family Hystricidae; genus Hystrix; species Hystrix cristata. The sequence continues at coordinate 15,859 of PVJO010028033.1, forward strand.
AGAAGGCAAGCGCCGGCCCGGCAGCCCGCGTCCCTCCCCGCGCCCGCCGCAGGGGCTCCGGTACCGCCCGGGCCCGGCCGCGTTCCCGCCCGGAGGCCGCCGCTCGGGCCTGGCGCGGGCCCGGCTCCAGGACCCACATCGGCGGGCGGCCGCGTGGCTGCGGGGCGCAGGTGTGGAGCGCGCGGCGGGCGGCCCACGCGCCCGGCCCGGCCCGGCCCCCGTGCGGCCATTGTCTGCGCGGCGCGGCCTCGCTCTCCCGCGCCGCCCCGCGCGCCCGCCCGCCCGCCGGCCCCGCTCCGCGGCGCACCCACCTCCGGCGGCGGCCCGGGACGCTGTGTGGCCCTGGCTAGCGGCGAGCGGGGGCGGCGGCGCCGCGGGACCCTCTGACCATCTTTGGAAGCGGCGCGGCGAGGCTGCCTGCAGCGCGGCTCCAGCCCACAGCGGCTCCTATTTTGGTGCCCCGGCTGCTCCCCCGCCTCCGTCCGAACAGCCCCCCGCGCAGCCGGGGCGCGGGGCCGCTCGCGGGGACAACCGGGCGCGGGGCGCGCTGCGGCCGGCGGGCGGCAGATCCGCGCAGGTGGGCGGCTGCTCGGGAGACCTCCGCGCCGCGCGCCCGCCCGCTCCTTCCTGGGCGCCAATCTGCAGCGTCTTCCCGTGGAGAAATTCTGTGGAGCCTGAATTGAGACCACCTACGCTCGCGTGTGTGTGTGTGTGTGTGTGTGTGTGTGTGTGTGTGTGTGTACTTTCTCCTTCCCTCAGTAGCTCCGTGTGGGCGTGTGTGTGTCTGTACTTTCTCCTTCCCTCAGTAGCTCCTACCAGACGTGTGTGTGTGTGTGTGTGTGTGTGTGTACTTTCTCCTTCCCTCAGTAGCTCCTACCAGCCCCGGCCCTAATGGTGGGGAGAGGAAAGACTGCGGCAAAGCTACAGAAGCCCGGGGGCTGAGGGGGACAGCGCGGGCTGACCTGGAAGCTTTGAGAAACCTCGGGGCACCCAGGGCCGGCTACGTCCAGGGCTGGGGTTCAGCTTTCTGGATTAGAGCACCAGGAGCTTCCAGAAGTAACCTTCATCCTGTCTGGTGACAGACAGCTCTTTCACAGAACGATGCCCATGGGCCACACCAAAGAGTTCTTTTTCTTGTTCCAACAAAAGCCAGTATAGAGTATTCACATTTATCATTAATTAGCATGATTTTATTAAGTGCCTTCTGAGCGCCTTAGATAGGGCTTGGAATTGGTAAGCGTGGGGAAAGATGGTTCATAGTTTGACAGCTTACACTCTACCTGCAGGGAGAAGGTCAGGTTAGATCCACCACCAGATCATAGTCTCTCATAGTCTCTCATAGTCTAGAGAGGAAACATCCGGATGAAGAATACTCATGCGCTACAGGATAAAAGAACTCGGAGTCAGCTAGGGTCCCAGGAAGCCCAACCGTGGTGTGCTGCGGTTGGACCAGGACAGTCGGGATAAGGTCAACCTCTGCCAACTTCTTTATTTTTACCCAGGCTTCCACCTCAGGACCAACAGAGAAAGCCAAATATGTCCTCCAAACCAATCACATAAAGTACTCCTGCATCTAGTGGCCACCCCCAGCTTTCCCATGCCAACAGCTTCCAATCAGGGTACCTGGGACTCTCCATTTTATCAAAGCTTTTCACTTCCCTACCTGCCTTTGAGACTCTGCCAAGGCAAGCTATGATTGACACTTGCTATAGCAAGTTCTGAATAAATAGCGTTGTTCTTCTTTGAGCAGTTTTGATTTAATTCTACTTTCTCAGGCCATCTTTATTTGAATTATATGGGATGCTGATTATGCAGAAACCTACAATACCCTCTCCCTGGCTTCTCCAGGGTGGGAACCTAAGAATCCACATTCTAATCAAAGGCAGAAGCTGTTATCCTCGTGCATGGTTAAAGAATGTGTTTTACAAATGAGCAATTCACTAAACATCTCTGATTCTGAGTTTTCTCATCTGTAAAACAGGTGCTCTCAGTACTTTTTCAACCTAACAGAAGGTTATTGGAAAAATAAAATTACTCACTCAGAACATAGTATACAAATGTTAGTTATTACAGTGAAAGGATGTTTACTCTTAATTCTCCATCACAACCTCCCTTTGGGAATTAGTACCTTATTAGCATTTCTTTAAGAGTTATACACTGTAAATATCTACTCTCTGCTAATATCCTAGGGAGCACTCTGGGAGAAAAGAACCACAAAAGCAAAAAAATTGCACAGTGAGTACATTTGCTTCACCAAACCGTGTTGGAATTTTTCATAGAGGAGAGAAATGAAGTGTTCATCTTCCATTAAGGGAGAGCTTCCAAGAATCCTCGAAACATCTTTCTAGAGTCACCACTGAGCTGAACAGGCCTGAAAATTACAGAACTGAAAGAGAAGATCCCCTGTCTCCTGCCATCCGTCAGGCAGCAAATCCAACCTCTGCTGCCTAAAGATGTTTGTTCACACATCAGTAGACTCAGCACCACCTGGGAAATTGTTAGACTGCAGAATCTCAGGCCTGACTGCGTCCTGCTAGCCTCTCAGTGATTATCAAGTGATTGCTATGCGCTCTGATGTTTACAAAGTACAGTACTGCTCTACACTCCCCTTTGTAAGCAGTTGTGGGCCATTTTTTGAAAATGCTCAGATGATGCTTCCTGTGAAATATGTCTCACTAGCAGCCAATCACATCAGCCTAGCCAGGAGCCTTATTTAAAAAGAATTTTGTAGTTAACTGTAATTACAGTTTATTCTGCACAGCTGATAGTGATGCTATTGTCAGTGTTGGCCCTCAGAGACACAGTTGTGACCGATTGAAGTGGGAGCGTCCATTTTGGTCACTGAAATGTAGAGGCAGCTATGATTCTTATTCATAAGTTAAATAAATTAA
>PVJO010028034.1:0-18776 GCA_004026905.1 Hystrix cristata
TCTCTGTTGGTTCTGCATGTTTCATTTGTTGGGTAAGTTTTACTAAAACTTTTTTATTAAAATGACTAACATCATGACTTTTAATTTTTTAATGTTGTAACATTATGTTTCAGAGGATCTCCCCCACAGCCTCAGGTTATTATTATTTTTTTCCTTTACTATAGTTTGATTTAAACTTCTAGCTACTGTTCTTTATACTTAACTCTGCATGTGTTCCTCTGTATAACGTGTTCACTATATTCTGAGATTCGGGTCCTTCAGTGTATCTTGATGTTTGACTTTCTGGAAGTGTTGGAACACAGGATGTAGAACTAGATTTCTGATGAAGTGTCCTAGTGGAGTAAATACCACTTCCTTAAATACGATTAAATAAAGCCATGTGTCTTTTTGTTTCTATCAATTAAACTTTTGTAAATGAGAAGGTTTTGTTTTGTTAAGGTGGAGTAGAGAGAACACTTATGGGGAAGTTAGGAACACTGATTTGTTTAGCAAAACTTTGGTCTGTCTTTGTCACCTAGAATATGTAGTTTAAAATGTGGCTCTGAATTACAGAGTTCTATGTAATTATTTGAAACTTCTTTCCATTGTAAAACACTGAGATTCTCCTTCAGGTTAATACTGATCTCGATGTGTTTATTTTCAATCTTACCTCCTCTCAGGACTTTACCAACATATTCTGCCACACTCCCCATTTCGAATAGAATTTGGTAAGTTACTTTTAAAAGTGTGTGAGGTTGCTAAATAAAGTTAATTCTCTTTGGGATTAAAGTATTCTTCTGGTCAATTGTTTTACTAGTAGCAGTCTTAAAAGTAGGATAATAAAATTTATTTGATCTTTTTCACGTATTTCTATTTGGCCAGAATGCTTGATTTCCAACATAAAAGACATTTATTAGACTAATCTTTTCTTGACGATTTCTTAATAGCTTGTATCAGTGAAACTTTAATAAAAGTCTTTTTATTAAGCGAACTTCTGTTTTTAATAGAATATTGAAAGCACAATAAATCTGTTAGTTCATTTATTAGCACTGAATATGGAAATAGGAAGAGCTGCAAAACATTGGTTCTTCTATTCCAATACATAACTGGGAGGGGGTACAGTCAAGGAAATGAGCACAGACATTTGTAGCTAGGAAGTAGTGAGATTTATTTCCTTGTGTGATTGCTCATATACCTCTTTATTTTATTTTTTTTGTTGTTTTGTTTTTTCGTTTTTTGGTGCTGGGGATCGAACTCAGGGCCTTGCACTTGCCTGGCAAGCACTCTACCACTGAGCTAAATCCCCAATCCCAATATACTTTTATTAAAGAATAATTTCCCCATATATTTTTGAGGATTATGGTAGAGAGTAACAGTGAATGTAATATAATGAAAGTTTGTGAAAAAAATCATATTATTTTAATCAGTACTGATACCTAAATCCTTGGTAATAAGAGGGGGAGATGTACTTGTGAGAGTGTTATGATAATACAGTATTTATGAATGAATTAAAGTTGGAAATGGGAAAATTTGATTTAGTGCATTTAGGATCAAAATTCTGTGCCTTTAAGATTTTGTCCAAATTCAATTTCAGACTAAGCTTTTGACACTAGCAAAGTAGTCTTTCAAGGACTCTTGAAATTATCGAATGATTGAAACAAATAATTATGCATTTTTAAAGAGTATATCCTTTCCCATACTAAATTATGAAGGGGAGTTAGAATCTGATTCAGTGGTTCAAGGAAGAAGGAAAACTTTTTCTTTCATAGGCCACCTCTTACTCAAAATCTCCCCAAAGAAGCTTGTTAAAATTATGCAGAAAACGTAAGAGTTGTATTATATTGATCATAAAGATTTTGGGATTGATTATTTTATTTTGACTTTATTTATTAATATACCTTTAAAAAAGCCTCGGGTGTGTGTGTGTGTGTGTGTGCATGTATGTGTGTGTGTCTGTCTGTATCTGTATCCTTTTTCCCAAGAGATCCTTTTTACTTCTAAAATAGCAAGATTCTGTGCGTGCATATTCATGCAATATATACTATACCAGTGGTGGTAAACCTATGGCATGCATGCCACAGTGGGCTGTTTGTAACAGTGAAAGCTCTAAAAGGTTCACCATCACTACACTCTACTGTATTGTTCTTCCTGTTTTAAAGTAAGGTCTTAGTAGTCATTTTTGTGAAAATATAATGTAGCATCAAGAAAATGACATTTCATACAGGATTGTTTCTGTGAGAAGATTAGTTTTTATTTTTATCATTTTGACATAAGGGACCTTATCCAGGAAAGTATTCTACCATGAATGTGAAGATTGCCTTTACTGCCAAATGGTCACCCTCTTCTGTGGTCAGGCAAATCTGCAAGATGACCCTCGCATATGTCTACCATGCTCATTCCCCTCTTTTGCTCATTCCTATATCCTTTCTTCTCCCATACAGTACTATTCATTCATCAAGATTTAAGTGCAGCCTCCTTAATGAAGCTTGTTGAAATTATGACACATCACTTAATTCATCTCTACTTATTTCTGTTTTCTTCAACAAAATATTCATCTTTTTTGAAATACTACTACCAATTCTGTACTACTGTACTGGCAGGTGTCTTAACTGACGTTTAGTTGGCCAGTTTTCTCCAGTCCCTTTCTTTATATGATATACTGACCAGGACCTCTAGCATTAAAGCTAGGCTGCTAGACTGCTTAGTATTACCATTGTCCACTTCTGTTCCCCTCTTTTGAGTTTTAAACTTATACAGATTCAGTTGTGTGATGTGTGAGTCCCACCTCAGAGAATCTAATTTCTTAGTCTGTGATGTGATTTGAGCATTGGTGATTTAGAGGAAAAAAGATAATCAAACATGTTAAAAGTTGTATTTGTTTCTAAGCCTGTGCATTCCCAGTTATACTTTTCACTACCATCACAGTTTAATTAACTGCTAACTTTAGATGAAAGAAATATGAACATGGCAAGGTATTTCTATGAAGACCACATTACTTGCTTTGGAATTACTCAAAGCTAGTTGAAGATTATAGCTGAATTAAGTGTACAAAAGGCAGCCGTGAAAAGTTACGAGAATGTCTTAAAAGGCCCTGCATTCAGATTTGTTCACAGATGTCTTTAGTGGTCATACTATTGTAAAGAAACTGGTAATGATAGCTTACTGCAAATGTAAGCAGTTTGTGGTCTGTAATAGACAAGGGGCATTATCAGTACTGCTCAACAAAACAGTCCTAGTCTTAGTCCTTTGTTGATTTATATATAATTAAATTAAAATGAAATGTATTTAAGACTCCTTCTTTTGATCAGATTTTTAGATTTGCCTATTGACCAGTTTTTTTATACACTCCGTGTGGGTTCTCTTGTTGTATTATTTATTTGATGTAATCATAGATAAAAAGCTGTAAGTGTCCTTAGAGAAAATAAACCCTGAAAAGTGATGTGTCTTGTAGAATTTCATAGCTAATGAATTGCTGGATCTTTTATTCAAATCAAGAACATTTGTGTCAATCCAGTGCTCTTTGTAGAAACACTTAATTGATTATGGTGTTGTTTTGTGCCTTGCTAATGAGGAGCTGTACTCTGCCTGGAAAAGATGGCACAATTGAAACAATTTGTGCAACCCAATCTTAGCCCATATATTTGTGATGTTCTTTCCTTTTCTCAGTATTAGTATTAAGTAGCTTTGGGGCAAAAAGAGCTTTCCAGTACATGTGCTATTTTAGAACTTGAAAAAGTATAGAAGCAACTGTTTTGTGTGCCTCTTGTAGCCATTTGCCAAGCATTTGCTGGACAGTGCTTTGGCCTTGAAAGAGGAATCAATAAGTTGATATGTATTGAGTGCATCTAGTCTCCAGCATATTACTTGGCAAGGAGGATACAACTGTGAATAAAACAGACACAGTCGAATAAGTCAAAGGCCATTCCTTCCTAAGGGATTTGTGTGTGTGTGTGTGTGTGTGTGTGTGTGTGTGTGTGTGTGTGTGTTCTAACAAGGAAAGTATTTACTTTGGGTTTTAAGTCGTATAAAAAGTGAAAAGTTTGAAGGTGTTAGAAAATAAAACTGCAGAATCAGTCCAAGTCAAGTAGTCAAGTGAATAATGGGATAGTCCCAGCCATAAGGAAGAGTGGAGAGGGTGGGAGTCATGAAGGCTGCTACCTATAAGTGACATTTTAGATATACTCTGCCATGTAAGTGAGACTTCTCAGGTGAACGTGGGAAAAAGAGGGAAATTTGTGGAGAGTGGGTAGGGTTGAGCAAACTTGGCAGAGGCACTTAGGTAAGAAGAAGCATATTTTAGTTTGAGAAATGGAAAGAAAGCATGTGTATCTGCAGACAGAACCTCTTTTCTGTCTAGGAGGAAAGAGGGAGGAAAGAGGTTGAAATAGACGAAATAGAAGAATGATGAAGAGGAAATAAGTATGGGTACGAGGATCTGAGAGAATGTATTCATACTTAGCCCTGAGAATAAAGAGAAGATACTGAAGAGTTTTTAACACTTATTTTATGCCATCATTTTTGTTTTCTTTTTAAAAAGATATCTCTGGCTGCTTTATGAAAAATGGGATGGAAGAGAGACAGTGGATGTGGGAGATTTGGTTGTAGGATATTGTTGCAGAGTGGGGTTGTAGTGTTAGAGATGGGTTATGCAATGTTTTAGGTTCAAAAGAAGCGTGCTTTATGATTTTACTTTGCTTTTGTGCTCTAGTTAAGACTTCATTGTTCGTTTTATTTCTGTTTCCCCTTCTTAATTCCTTCCTGCAACCATTTTGTTGAAATGTATAACACTTCAATGACCAAATTTAAATTTTACATTTTAAGGTTAAGGTTGATTGTATTACTTAAGTTCTTGGCCATAATGTTTTAGTTACTTTCTCTTTGCTGGGACAAAATACCCAACACCAACAATTTAGAGGAGGGGAAGTTTGTTTTGGTTCAGTTTTTAAGAGGACTCAGTCTATAGGGAGCAGGCTCCAAGACAGGAAGTGAATGGTGGAGGAAAGCTGCTTATGTCATGATGGTCAGGGAGCAGAGAGAAGGGAGGCATTGGAAACAAGAGTGTACTTGGTGGTCACTTTCCTAGTGACCCGTCTCTAACCTGGCTCTGCCTCTTAATGATAGCACATAAGTTAATGAACTCCTTAATGGCTGAAACTAATCGTCTTTCAGAAGCCCCCACCTCTGAGCACATGAGAGTTTTAGGGGGCATTCTGAATGTAAAGCATAACACCATATAAGAAATAAGCCCTTATTTTCAGTTCAAGATATCATAGTTTATAAGTAAAAATAAAATGAAAATACTGGTAATAAGATTCGTTATGTAACAATCCACATGTGTTTACTAGACTGAATATGTGGGGAACTATTTTAAACAAAATGAAAAAAGCTTTGACTGTGGGCATGACTTAATAATTGATGTCAGGTGGTGCAGTAGAATGCTATGTTGTGAATGTGGTAGAAGAAGTTATGACTATTACATAATTGGATTTATTCATATTCGCATTCTATTTTGTATATATTTATCATGCATCATAATTTTAAAAAGTTCTTCACTGTCATCAAAAATGTTTTCTAATTTTGTTAGATATTAGAAGGGCTTTGTGTATTTCCCCTATTTATAAGTGAGAAGCAATGTACTGTTGTTATTCTTCCTAATTTAGAAAAGTTCTCGTGAATTAAGATTTCTATTGGGTTTGTGTGTAGTCATTGGAGAAAAGTCAAAAAGAAGAGAAATAATGACCTTGAGTAGAGATACAGGATGGTTTTCCCATTTTCTCCACCCTCATCATGTTTCTATACTGAAAATACAGATTTACGAATTTAAAATAGTTTTTATATGCTATAATTTTTTGTTGATGTCATTCATTTCAAATGTCACTACATCCCCTACAATGAATTGCCTTCTAAAGGGGAAATTTTATTTTGTTTGAAAATTTCAGTAAATAGAACTCACTGTGAAACAGAACAGATATAACTTGAAACGCTGTTCTGTTTTCTTCTAAATTCGTTGAACCTTTTGTGGATTAATGAGTTAATGCTCTATACTAAGTCAGTTCTGCTTTTATAGAATTTTCAAGTGTGGATAAATTTGAGTAATTATATGTACAAAGGATTTTGAAAGATGCTTACCCAGATTGTGAATTTATTTTTTAATAAGGAAACAAAAGATTAAAGAGTGCTAGGTTTGTTTTTATTTTACATTTTGTGTTGAACCTGATTATGTAGTTATGTGGTTGGCTTTTATTCTAAATAATGTTAATTCTTCCTCAGATCTTTGAGCCTTTAAATGTTAATTTGTTTCTGTGTTCATGTACTTACAATTTAGTCTTTTCATGTATATAATAAACCATAGTATACCTTTAAAAATATTAGCATATGAGTGTAAATAACTTTTTTTTAAACAGCTACCTGTTATTTTCTCAGTGCCATCAGAACTCTTTAAAGTTTCCTTTCAAAAGGTGACAGTAATCAACTGCTTCATTAGTTCTTTATTATACATGTGTTGGTAATTATAATGAATTTTTGTGTACTTTCTTGGTTCCCCCAATGCCCTCAGTAACCCCATTGCCCAATATCTTCTTGAATAGACTCCTTGTCTTCTATCCATTTAGTATGTTCAAGAAAGGGTGAATTGATTATAGTGCTATTTTAAGAGAAAACAGCATTGAGAAAAATGTTTATTTAAAAGTATTATTTGACCCCAGGAGATATATAATTGTATCATCTGTTTCAGTTTCACTGGTGTCCTGAATTAGCAGTGTTTCTTATGGTGTGTTGCTTTTGAGATAGAACAGGAGGTAACTTTACCAAATTAGCAATAATGTTTTTCAGGAGTTTTCTAAAGGCTTTCTTTTATATTGATGCAGTTTTATTATATCAGTCTCTAAGCACATCATTTCTCTGTGAGTGATTATTTCTAATGGTCATGTTTTTAAGTGCTAGTACATATAAACAGGAGTCAGTGAGGCTTATACCAAAGGTACTATATTTTTGTTCAGAACTTGGACTGTATAAGTAAACAGAAGAATATGGAGAATTCAGAACAGATTTAGAAGAAACACTCAAGTTAACAAAACCATTCTGAATCTTGATATATATATTCTTTTGTCTTGGGTTGAAAAATTGTGTGACAAATCCTTGGTCAAACTCATTCCAGATTTAAATAGAAAAATTAATTTCTGTTTTAAGAATTTAGATAGTACTTTTTTGAAATAAAATAATTCAAATAATATTACTAGATGACTTAGAGAAGTGGAATATACTTTGAGTCTTATAGAGTCTAAGATGTAAAAATAAAATCTCAGTATAAATTTGCAGTCTTTGTGATAATCATTTTGTGTTCAGTAGTCATTAAAATGAACTTATATTTTTGTATGATTTTATGTGATATGTCTTTTATAAGGTCAAAAGAAATAGACTGGCAACCTTATTTTACTACACGAATTGTAGATGATTTTGGCACACACCTAAGAGTATTCAGAAAGGCTCAACAGAAAATAACAGAGAAAGATGATCAAGTGAAAGGTATCATCTTTATTTCATTTGAAAATTAGGATTTAAAAGTTGATTTTCCTTTATCAGTTTGTATATATTGAATTGTTCCTTTCCAGGTACGGCAGAAGATCTCATAGATACCTTCTTTGAAGTTGAAGTTGAAATGGAAAAGGAAGTTTGCCGTGACCTAGTGTGCACTTCTCCCAAAGATGAAGAAGGTTTTCTTTTTAATATAACTCTTTTGATGACATTAACTGGTTAAATGGTTAAAGGGAAGTTAGCAGACTGCATCTGAGAGTATAATTGTTCTTGCACAGAACAAATATCATAATGAACACTGCATTTCATTTTAACTCATAAGTAGTTTCCATAGGCATTTTCATTCTTAAAGATTGTCTTTAAAACTTAATCTTCTTTTAAAATACAGCGAACACATTTTATAATTAAACATTTATATTTTATGAGCTATAGTAATTTTTCCCCTTGACTATTATTCTACTTTAAGAGTATAACTGTTAAACCTAAAAGAATGATTGTATGACTTCAAATAAAATTTATAGATGCGAATGGACTTGTCCTTTCTCCTTGGAGGGTTAGACCAGACAAGTTTTAATTGAAGCTCTTTGTTCAGTTTTATAACTGAGTCTTTGGTACTTGGTGTATTATTTAATTAACAGCATTGTCTATTTAGTTTTATTCCTAAGAAGTGTCAGCATAGGAACAACTACAGAAAGGCATTTTTAGTTATGGGAATTATTTTCTTATATTTTGAAAATGTGCTAAACTTTTTTCTTCCCTTTGATTTTCCTTTCTTCTTTTTCTCATTTTTCTTCTTCCCTTTTTACATTTATTATAAATTCAGTTTCTATCAGTTCATTTAGCACTATTATGCAATAATAGCTGAATCTAAGAAGTAGCTATAGTGATGTGTAGTACATTTATATGAATTGAGTTCTCTTAAATCAGTAGAATATACTCTTCCAGAGTTGGGAATTTAGCTCAAGTGGTAGAGCACTTGCCTAGCAAGTGCAAGGCCCTGCGTTCAATCCCCAGCACCCCCCACCTCCCCTCAAAAAAGAATATACTCTTCCTTTGTTATTACCCACTAAGATAGTGGAGGTTTTTTTTTCTTTGAAAGAAGAATTACAGGTATATCTTTAGATGCACTAATAAATTTTTTTTAAAGTGTGCAATGATAACGTGTAAAGTACAAACTACACAGGAGAATTAAAAAATTGGTTTGATTAATGAGTAGTAATTATTTGTAAAAAAGTGAAGGAATTTTTAATGAATACTTATGTGTACTAATTACTAAAGTAATAAGCTAGTAAAACCAAGGAACTGCATATTTCTATCTTTTTAATGTGCTTGCATTAAAATTACATGGAAACTTCAGGATTTCTCATGTTATTATAGCTACTTTTTCTATTTTTAGGATTCCTAAGGGATTTGTGTGAGGTCTTATTATATTTATTGCTACCTCCTGGAGATTTCCAGAACAAGATCATGCGATACTTTGTCAGGGTAAGCTTAAACTTATAGCAGACAATGACTGTAAAGAGACTTTGAGGAGTAGTTTAAAACTATTTGGTCTCAAAACCCTGTTAAACTCTTAAAAAATATTGAAGACCTTGAAGTGCCTTTGTTTGTATGGGATTTCTCTATAATATTTCTGTATTACATATTAAAACCAAGAAATTTTTTACACACAACAATGTACAAACATATATTCCATTAGCTGACAGATGGATGATACAGTGTCATGTTCCTTTTGAAAATCTTACTGTGTGCTTAATGACCTAATAAGAATGAAGTGGTAAATAAGTATTATTTTGAAGATGGTTTTGACTCAAGCTCACCCTTGAAAATACCTTGGAGACCTTCCCCATTCCCCCAGAGGTCACTGGACAGTGCTTTGAGAACTGCCTTAGAGTGAGGTGCTTGAATTTTAGTTATAACAAAAGTATGCTTTTTCAAATTTCTTTAATATTTTAACCTTACTTAAATTAGGGAAGATAAAAATAATATTTCTGGACAGAAACTTAAAAGCAATACTGGGCAGCTGAGGTTCTACTGGGTTCTGCTAAGGTTATATGTGGAAGATGAGTAAGATGAAAAAAATAGTCTTGCGTTCTAGTCCCTTAATGTAAACCATTGGTATAAAACTGTTCAAATGTACAGGAGGAACATCTGGTTTTGGCTACTAGTTTTAATTGAAAAATGCTAGCTATTTGTGACCTTATCCTAGTTGAATGAGTAACATAAAAGTTTTGCATTTTCTTAAAAATTAAAGCTTATTATCTTTTTGTCTTTCCTCCTGCAAAATGGGTACCAATTCCCAAAGCATGGTTTTATGCTTATATATTATTATTTAAGCAATACCCAGTAACTTCCTAATATTTACCTACCTATCTTGAATTCAGTGTACTTCTCAATTATGTTCATAGTACTTAAGTGAAATGATGAGAAAGTGCTAATTTATGATGGGAAGAGTCTGATAGATTATTCTGTATTTGGTTATGACCAATTATGTATTTGGTGTGGTCATTATCAAAGGTGGTAAATCCCTGGTATATCTATCACTGGATTCGTATGTAACCAATTCCTGAACTCTTCTTCTGCTTAGTGTTTAAATACTCAAGTCCCCAGTCCTTTAAATGCTGTATTAATGAATTTGAAATTATATCTCTAGTTAAGACTTCACTTCTGAGGTCCAGGTTACTCTTATGAGCTGCTCACTTGGAAATCACCACTTGAATAACTCACAAATCCTTTAAAGTTTAATGTCCAAAATGGAAGTAGTATCCTTGCCACCATACTTGTCTGCCTTTCAGTCTTTTCTTCATTTCAGTAGATGGTATGACCACAGAACAAACTTTTCAAATACTGAGTCCTTCCAGAGGCTTACAAGGCCCAGTGTGGTGTCACATTTTTTTCTCTAGCCTTCATGCCTTGAGTGTTAGAGAAAACCAAAGCTACACAGTAGGACAACGGATTTATTCAGGAACTATTCAGGATTTATTCAAGAACAATTGTAGTAGGGAAAACAAGACTTCACTACAGAACGAGACTCAGTTTTTAATATAAGAACAAGCAGTTATTTATAACCACAGAGCAGGGTGGGGATGGTAGATGGAAAGTTACTCAGAGGAATATCAAGTGTAAGGGGAAAGTCTGTTTAAACAGACTTAATGGGATTCTTGCCAAAGGCAGAGCAAGATAATCAGATATCAGGAGGAAGGGAAGAGGAAATTGATTAGATATCGAGGATGGGGGAGTTCTGGCTAAACTAACTTAACAGGATTCTTGCTAAAATTGCTTGCAGCAGTGGAGAACAAACATGGAAGGCCAGAGGTTGAGGCCTAATTGGGAAGAGGGTTCAAAGGTGCCTGCTAAACTTTGGTCTAAGATAAAGTCTGTGATGGCAGTCACTATACGCTAGTCACACTTGCTTTTTCCCTCAAAATTGCCATTTTTTCCTTAGAAAATATACTTTAAAATATGAACACATCTTGCCAGAGACATAATGTGAAGTAATTACCTAAAAATTTGGAAGGGGGCTGCTGGGGATCAAACTTAGGGCCTTGTGCTTGCTAGGCAAGTGCTCTACCACTGAGCTATAAATCACCAACCCCTACATAAATATTTTTAAAAGTTAGATGAGAGCTAATTGTGAAAAAAGAAATTTCTTGTAATTTGGGACTAAAAATAGCACATTTCTAAAAATCACTGGAGTATTCATTAGTGTCCGTTGGAAGTATAAATTAATCATAGGGTAATAGCTTTCAGAGACCTACATAGTTTACAGCAGTAGAATTATGCAAAATATTTCTTTAATGAAAAATAAAGACCACCTTCTAGTAATATATATCAGAAAATGGCCCAGATAGATTAGAGATCTGGTAAGAGGAATAAATTGGTCTTTTGCTTTAGGAAAATGAAACATATTAAGCTAATTAGTTAACTTTACAGTAGTCTCAAAAAATATTTTGCAAGATTGCATATCACAGGCATTAAGGTATGAAAGTTAATGTCAGATGCAAACCTTATATTGATAGAATTAGTTCTAAATTCTTAGATATGAAATGCCTGCCTGAGAAAATTGGAGGGTATGGTAAATAGTTGGAAGATAGGTAAGTCAGTAGATCAGTTGACCAGTTCTACTCGGAAGATCCATAAATATCAATAGTCTATTAGGGGAGTATAAGATATCTAACAACATAGAAAGTATTAACTGAATCCTACTGTACGTAAATACAGGGTATGAGTGTGTTGTAAAAATAAAAGTGAAAATGTTCAGCTGAAACGATCAGGGTTTATTTAATAGGTTAATTGATTCTTCCATAAAACCTAAAAAGAAGGGCAGAATTTTAAAAGTTGAAGCAAAGAATGGAAAGGTATATTCTAGAGGGTGATGAGTAGATTTTATTGCAATTTTATTTATTAGGAAAATGTTCAAAACTAGGGAAGTATAGAGAATGCAGTAGATATTTATGTACCAGCTACCCAGATTTAATCCCTGTTCATATTTTACTGTACCTGCTTGGTTTATCCCCTGGAAGTGAACACAATTCTAAAATTGATAGGTTATCTTTTCCTTTTCTTTTTCTGTTTTTATACTTCTAATGTGGATATATAGATCCATACTTAACATGTTTTAGTCTCATCTTTTGCCTTTTAAAAATTACTGTAAATATTCATGTAGCAGAGATAGCCTTTTGCTTCTTTTCACTTAACTCTAGTTGTTATTGTGGAGATGTGTCCAAGTTGATATAGGTAGCTTCATCTCATTTATTTTAACTCAAGATCACTTAGTTATAGTAGGTTATCTTCTTTTACATTGATGTGTATCATACCTATTTTACATAACAGCATTGTTTTAGGAAACTTACAGTCTACTGAATTGAGAAGTATATTAGATTAAATTTATATTGTTTTTCTTAAAATTTTTTTAGGAAATCCTTGCACGTGGAATTCTTCTTCCGTTAATAAATCAACTCAGTGATCCTGATTATATTAATCAATACGTCATATGGATGGTAAGTATATACATAAAATTACAGCTATGTTTTTGAAAGTTTTTTAAATGTAAAAATAAAGTTTAGATATTTACAGGGTGATAAGCCACAATTTGCTGAAGAGTTTAAGAAAAAATATTTCTAAAGTAATCCCTGTATTTAAAAATAACATTTTTCAGTGTCTGTATATGCAGATTATGAGTATTTATAACAGCTACTGTTTATGGAGTATCCTGTATCCAAAATGCATGGGACCCTGAAATGTTTCAATGTTGGAATATTTCCATATACATAATAAGATATCTTGGGGATAGGACCCTTCTAAACATGAAATTCATTTGTGTTTCATATATACCCCCTTTGAAGGAATTTTATATCCATGTTCATTAAGGAAATTTGCCTGTAGTTCTCATTTATTTTTTGGATCCTTCTCTGGTTTTAGTATCAGGGTAATGCTTGCTTCCAGGAATGACTTTGGGAGTATTGCTTCCCTTTCAGTTTTATTGAAGAGTTTGAGTAGTGGCGTTAGATCTTTGAAGTTCTTGTAGAATCCTGCAGTGAATCCATTGAGACCTGGGCTTTTCTTTGTTGGTAGTTTTAAAATTACTTCTTCAGTTTCATTGACTGATACTGGATTATTTAGAATTTTTATATCTTGATTCAGCTTTGGTAATTTATATATATCTAGGAATTTGTCTGTTTCTTTTGAGTTCTCCATCTTTGTTAGAGTATACATTCTCAAAGTAGGTATGGGTGATCTGGATTTCTGCAGGATCCATTGTGATTTTGCCCTTTTCATTCCTAATTGCATAGATTTGGGTCTTTTCCTTCCTTTTTTTTGATAAGATTGGCTAAGCGTTTGTCTATTTTATTTAATCTTGCAACAAACCAACTCTTTGATTCATTGGTTCTTTGTATTATTTTCTAAGTCTCAACTGCATTAATTTCTGCACTGATTTTTATTATTTCCTTCCTCATGTGAGCCTTGGGTTTAACTTGTTCTTCTTTTTCTAGAAGAGATTCAACATCAGGTTAATTATTTGGGCTTACTTTTTTTTTTTTCTGATGTGGGAATTCAACTCTATAAATTTTCCTCCATAGGACTGCTTTCATAGTGTCCCATAAATTCTGGTATGTCATATCAGCATTATTGTTTAATTGTAGAAACTGTCTAATTTCTTCTTTAATTTCATCTGCGAGCCATTAGTTGTTCAGGAGGGTATTATTTAATTTCCATGTGTTTGTGTGCTTTTTGTGTTTTCTTTTGCCATTGACTTCCAATTTCATTGCCCTGTGATTTGATAATATGCATGGGATAATTTCAGTTCTTTTGCATTTACTTAAACATGTCCTGTGAGCTAGTATGTGGTCGTTTTGCAGAAAGTCCTGTGTGCTGCTGAGAAGAATGTGTATTCTGTTGTTATTGGGTGGAACACTGTACATATCTACTAAGTCCATTTATTCAAAGGTTCGGTCAGTTCTCATATGTCTTCATTGATTTTTTTTGTCTAGTTGATTTGTGACAGTGGAGTATTGAGGTTCCCCATTATAATTGTGTTAGTGCTTATTTGATTTTTTATATCCATTAGTGTTTGTTTTATGTAGTTGGGTGCACTGGTATTTGGTGAATATATATTTTTGTTATCTCTTCCTCTTGGATTGTTCCCTTAACAGGTATCTAGTGACTTTCTTTGTCTCTTCTGATGAGTCTTGGCTTGAAATTTCGCTTTGTCTGCAAGTCGAATAGCTACCCCTGCTTTTTTCCAGTTGTGTGGAGTGTTGTTTTCCATCCTCTACCTTTCAGTCTATGAATTTCTTTTTGAGTTAAATATGTTTCTTATAGGTACCATATTGTTGGATCTTGTTTCTTGATCCTTCCTACCATTCTCTTTTGATTGGTGAATTGAGACCATTCGCATTGATGGTTATAACTGATAGGTATTGACCGGTCCTTGTCATTAGATTGTTTTCCTGTTGCTGGTTCCCTTTCTTTCCCTTCTATTTAACTGCATCCCTTGCCTGTTAGATTCATTCTATTGGGATTCTTGGAATTGTTGTCTTCATTGTCTTTTTCTAGAACATCCTTCAGAACTTTTTGGAGTGCTGGTTTGGTGGTTATGAATTTCTTCAGGTCTTCTTTATCATGGAAGTATCTTCTCCATCAGTTTTGAAAGATGACTTTGTGGGGTACATCAATTTGGGTTGGAAGTTGTTTTCTTTTAGGGCTTGAAATACTTTGTTCTAAGCTCCCCTTGACTGAAAGAGTTTCTATTGAGAAGTCTCCTGTGATGCTGAGGTGCTTTCGTATAGGTGATTTGTTTCTTTTCTCTAACAGCTATTAATATTCTGTTCTTGTGTCGAATTATGGAATCTTAACTATTATATGCCTTGGTGTACTTTTTTTCTGTTCATGATTATTTGGAAGTTCTATTATACGCCTCATTTATATATATGTCAAATTCTTTTTCCATGCTTGGAAAATTTTCTGCTATTACTTCGGTGAACAAGTTTTTTGTGTTCTTCGTGCTGTCTTCTGAATTTTAATTGGTTCCAGTTAATCCTGTATTATCCTTCTTTGCATCATCTAGCAGCTGTTAAATGGATTTTTGGTGGTTGCTTGCTATTTTTAAGAAGTCTTTCATTTGATGATCACCAACCACAACCCTGTGTTCTAGATCTGATATTCTGTCTTCACATTGCTTGAATCTGCTCCTTATGCTTTCAGAAGAATTTTTAATCTCCCAGCTATCTGTTTGAATCTGTTTTTGGCATCCAGTGTTGTTTAGTAATGGGTGGTTGTTATTTTTAAGTAATTTTTAAAGGTGATGGGGCAGTTTATGTTATTTGTACCTAAATATGGGTATGTACACACACACATACACATATGTAAATGCCCGTCTGTCTGTATTTAAAGGCATATAAATCAGGTTCTGTCCACTGTGTGAGATGGCATATGGAAGGCCAGTGATACGGGAGTAAGAAAGAATTTACCAATAGAAAAGGAGTATAGAGAAGATAAGTTAATTTAGATCAGGGTACACTGTCAAGAGGGACAGAGGGGGAGTTTCCAAAGGTGGAATCTCGTCAGGATGGGAGATTGGGGTTATGAGGATTTGAAAATATGGTAAAAGGGTCTAGCAGTAAATGTGATTATCTAGTGACTGTCTTAGCCTGTATCATTTACCACTTTGTAGAGGTTTCAGGAGTGTCCTTATTGTGTTTAAAATTAGGTTCACAATTGCATTTTTGACAAGACCATTCTCTTGGGCTCACAGAAGGTCTTTAGCGTTAGGTAAGGAGGTGATTAGGTGGTCTCTCCATATCTTTTAGAGAAGACAGGTCAGGACTCACTGGGAGGAATGAGTGGGCCTTACCTCCAAAGGCCTACTTTTACTCTTGTTACTATTTTATGACCTCCGGTGGAGAGCAGGATGGCTTTAACTAGAGCTTAGTTGTTAAGGGTTTTTGTTGTCATTGGGCTGATACTACATTCAGAATAGATCATACCTAATTGGCTTATGTTGCTGTCTACATTGAGAGAAGATAAATAAAAAGCCATTTACTTGCTTTTTTAAAAGCCAAGTATATAGTGTTATTTAATGCTTGAATTCTTCATTTTACTTTATTAATGAAGTAAAATTTATATTATGTGAAATGAATAGATCTTAACTCTACAATTAGTGAATTTTAATAAATATGTACACATGTGAAAGGGCCATACATCAAGATACAGAGATTTTCCATCATACCAAAAAGTTATCTTTTCTCCACTTCCAGTAAGTCCATTCCTCCTTTTCTTAAGGCAACCCTTCCTGTTCTTTCTTATTGTAAATTACTTTTTCCCATTCATGCAGTTTATAAAAATAGAATCACGTAGCATGTACTTCTTTATGTCTGGTTTCTTTTACCTAATATAGTAGTTTTGAAAATTTCCATGTGCTGTTCATTCTCTTTTTGTACTAAGAATATTCTGTTTCATAAATATATTATAAATCATGTAGTTTTATATTGGTTAAAATGAGTTTCTCTCTTTTTTTTTTTTTTGGTGCTGGGGATCGAACTCAGGACCTTGTGCTTGCAGAGTTTCTCTTTTCTTTTCTTTTTTTGCTATTATGAATAAAAGTGGGGTTTATTGAGTATTTTTGTCCATATTATTTCACGGATATGTTTCTGGAACGTATGATAGATGTACGTTTAACTTTATATGCAGTTGGTAAGAGAACTGACATCAGCAAGATGGTAGAATAAGAAGCCCCAGATCTCATTCCTCCTCAGAAATACCAGTGTAACAACAGTATTACTGTATCTGTTTCAAAAAACCTTTATGAGAACTGTGGAAACTGGTTAGGAAGACTCAATACCCCAGGCAAGTTGGAGGCCAAGAATAGCCACATTGATACAAATAAGAAAAGCTGTTTCATATCAAGTGTGTTAGCCACTGCCCCAAGCTGGCACAACAATAAGAACAAAAAGCCCAATTTGTAGCTTCTCCTTTGGGAGGAAAAGAGAAGAGTAGAAGTATGTCCAAAGTTCTGGCTTTTCAGAGAGCTGTCCAAAGGCCTGGTATCTCTCTCCTGACTTGAGATGCTAATGGGAAGGTAGCATACTTTGGGTGCCTGGGGCTACAGAGCACAAAAGAGAAGTCAGCACCTTGTACAGCTAGAGGATTTATAATACCGCAGATGAAAGCTGATACTGATATAGGGGAAAAAATATAACTCCTAACCTGTTAGATGTCAGTTAGGCCCAGTTAGTGGTCCCCAAAATCGAAGAGTGAATTCTAAGGAACAAAGGAGGTTAAAAGTAGGAAATTTATTAAGAGAAAGAGATGCACTGGGAGACAGGAGGGCAACCGAATGGGTTACCAACAAGCTCTCTTTTCAGGGGAAGTTTTACAGAGCAAAATCTTGAGACGGGTACAGTGTGTGTCAAAATTATGATTAACCAATAATATTACAAGTGTAGTCACTTAGGTAATATTGATCCAATGGGGAAGAAGGTCATGTAGCAAATGAACATGGAAAGAATAAAGACATTCCAGGATGGGGTGGATCTGTAGGTTTTGGTCACCCACCTGGGTGACTAGACTTTATTAGATCAGATGAGTATAATCTTCAGTTTGTTTATCCTTCGGCCAGGGGTGTAGCTCTGGTCATTCCATCCTTATTTTGAGGCCTGGCCTTCAATGAATGTGCCTCTAGCCATAGGTGTAGTATATTCTCCTCTTGTGTATTGACTCTATCGAGGGCCCAGCCCTGTCTAACTGCCTATAATATTTCTACCTAACTGGGCTGTCTATAATAATACAGCTCACTGTGATTGGCATTAAGTGCCCAGCTTCTGACTAAGGAAGGGAAGAGGAGAATATGTGTCCCAACTCTCTGGATTTTTCAAGGCTGTTCCTGAGGTATTGTTGTGTGTCTCATTTGAATTGAAGTACTCTTGAAGCTGGCATATTTTGAATGCCTGGGGGCTACCAAGAACAGAGCTCAACAGGTTGTTGCAGAGTCTTAAGAACTTTTACCACTACAGACAAGGCACTAGGTGGAGTAAAGACTATAAGTATGCTCCTGGAAAATAAACTAATTGAGAAGTTAAGTGGCAAATTACAGAAACCCAGAGAAGATGCAGCCTTACCAAGGCTAGTAATGAAAGTCCTCGCCTTTGTAAAGTCAATCTATAAAGTCTGTAAGAGGTGCTGTTTTTTATAACATCTAAAAGACAAGACAGACAGACAGACAGACAGACAGACAGACACACACACACACACACACACACACACACAAAAACCAAAACAAAACTCCAGGGGAAACATGGCCCCAAAACAGTAAGTGAATAAGTATCCATGAACTAATCCTAAAGAAACAGATTTGTGGATCACCTAGTAAAAAATTCAAAATAATCATATTAAAGAGGCTCAGTGAACTACTAGAAAATACAGATGGACAGCTAAACAAAGTCAGAAAAATGAACAAAAATGAAAGTTTCAACAAAGAAAAACTGTTCTGGAGTTGAAAAATACAGTAATTGAATCAAAAATTCACTAGAGGAGAACAAGAGTAGACCTGATTAAGGGAAGAATAATCAGTGAACTTGAAGATAGGTTTTTTGAAGTCATTGACTTAAACAACAACAGAAAAAAAATGAAGAAAAGTGAAGAACGCTTAGGGAATTTACTAGATGCTACGAGGTGAACCAAAACATTCATGTGGGATTCCAAGAATGAGCAAGGTAACAGTGAACAAAGAACTTATGTTAAGAAATAGCAAAAATGCTTCAAATTTG
>PVJO010028035.1:0-18774 GCA_004026905.1 Hystrix cristata
GGCTAACTTAAAGAAATTGGTTATAAATCTTTCTTTTTTTGTTGTTTTGAATTACTAAAGTACTTGGTGTTACAGTAATTTTAGATCCTCTTCCCAAACTCCATATTCTTTATATAACACGTGAATATCACCTAGCATAGGCTCTATGCATTGCTGTCACTAGCTGCTTCTTCATCCCCTGCCTCCCTTAGTGCCATGCTCCATGGCGCACTCTCTCAATACCTTTAGTGACATTGGGC
The DNA here is from genome assembly GCA_004026905.1 of Hystrix cristata. NCBI lineage: Eukaryota > Metazoa > Chordata > Mammalia > Rodentia > Hystricidae > Hystrix > Hystrix cristata. Next base: position 240 of record PVJO010028035.1, read on the forward strand.
TTTTGTCCTCACTTTCTGCTCTCAGGAATAAGTTTGAATCAGTCGCTTGTACCTTGTGTGAATTCAAGCCCAAATATCTCCCAAGTTCTTTCCCAAGTTCTTGTTCATTAGGTCTAATTTTCGGTGGAGGATAGAGAGTTTTATCCTGTGCTTAACATGTTTGGCAACTGGAGAAGCTCATGGTTTGGGGAGATCACCTTCTCAAAATGTCTTGGAGATTGTGTGCCCTACTAACAAGTAAAGCCGATTTGATGTGGAGTGTTCAGAACCAACCACTGAAATTTTACTTTTTGCATGGAGTTTTACCTTTCGCATGACTTGTGTTACAGTTAGATATTCCTCAATTTTGAAAACTTTGTGGTTCACTTCAAAGAACTCTTTCTAGGACATCACTTCGCAAAATATTTCCTTCAATGGGGTTGGGGCTGGAGATTTAGCTTAAGTGGTAGAGTGCTTGCCTAGCACAGTGCCCTCAGTTAGATCCCCAGCACCACGCAAAAGAAAAACAAAGACAAAATATCTCCTTCAAGTCAACTTTTCTCTAGGATTATTTCCTAAATGAGCTTTAATGTTCTTTAAATACTGTGTACATCCCATGTGTTCCTCTCTTTTCGTCAAAGTCTGTGTTTTATTTTTTTTAGATGACTTTCATGAGAATAGGCTCCTTGCCTCAAGAGAACACAATGCATTCAGGCCCCTCATTAAAGCCTGAACATATCAGAGAGCGACAGGCAGACACTGAGATCTGCCTCCAGACCTGCACTACACACCAACTGTGGTCTTAGTGGAGATCTGGGCATTAAGACACAGTTCTACCTGGCATCCTATATAGCTGAGGGTGGCTTGCAGTGAGAAAAGAGATCCACTGTCAGATAATTTGATTCATTGACTCTGAGGTGAGCACAGTGGTTTTCAAGTCTCAGATTTTCCCCTTCTCTCTTGGGCCCCTAACAGTCTAGGATTTATTTTTCAGCCACTTTTGATTTCATACCAACATATAAAGTATGCTCCTGTGATTACTTTATATTCAATAATGAAATGCTCTTTTTTCTCCCCCATATAACATATTCAGGCATTGAGAAGATACCCCGCATGGTATACACTAGAATTTAGACAAGCTAATCCACTTTAAATGGTAGTTTTTCAGGGAATGTGCATTTGGCTTTTGCAAATCCCTAATTGCCCAGGCAGGGCACCCAGAGTGAAGCCTTAGGAAAGAAAGGCTTGATCTGCCTTCATAAGCTGTTGCATCTGTCTTCCCACCAACAGGCGTCTGTGCTCGTGGCTTAGGTCAAAAGAAATTAGTCTGAATATTCATTCTCAACCCAGTTTCTAACTGATCTTATCTTTAGTTTGAAATTAGTTTACATCTTGGCAGAACTGAGCACTCCAGACTTAAGGAAGTTTTGCCAAACAAAGCACAGGATATAGATCAGTATTTGTGTCTATGACATGTACTTGTTTACTGATGTTTATTTTTCAAAGAACATGATGTTTTCAGCATACTTATACATTCCCAAATAAATTCCTGAATTTTTAGACATGTAAACACTGGCCAAATGGCACATCTGTGTAGCCAGAGTACACCTACTCTTCTGAGTCTTTATACTCCCAAACCTCCATGGTCAATAAGCCTCCACTGGAGTCAGAAGTCACAGGGAAAATCTACTTTAAGACCAGCTGAGAAAGTAAAACACAACTGTTATGTTGGAGGTACTCACGGTTAAATTTTTATACATGAAATGTAAATAGCAAAGATGACAATGTCAACAACCACTTCAAGAACAGAAGATACCACTTCTAAGCACTTTCTGGGTGCCAGGCCATGTGCTGGTCCCATACATGCATTATCTACAATCTCCCCCAGGAGATAGTTACTGTTCCTACTCCATTTTGTGGAAAAAGAAACTGCGAAACAGCTTCTTCCCTATATTTATATAAATAAGTGTTGGGACCAGGTAGTTGACGTGCTAACTTCTAAAAGTTACTCTGGACACCTCTTGTTAATTGTTGCATGGTGTTTTCAGTAAACTTTGTCAGAAAAGAGTATAAGGGAGATCATACCCTTCTTAGTCTGGTTAGCCTGACAGTGTTTGTGGAATCTCTTCCAGCACCATAATATCTAGCAGAAAAACCAAAGCATATGAGCAGTCTCAGAACACCAAGATGGGACTATCACATTAACTCTTGATCATGTGATCAAGATCTCCATTGCCATTGTCAATTTGATGGTCAGTCCCAGAGTTGGGAAACTGAAGCCTAGTGGAGCATACCTGAGACCAACAAATGACCATGCTCACACCTAGAGGGGCAGTTCTACTCTCAGAAACATTCCTATTCTGGTATCATACTTCCTGGGGTAGGGGTGAGGAGCTCAATCATACCACATACTTTATTTGCCCAAATTATGAAACTTCTCTTTCTTCTTTCAGTTCACTGGCAGATCTCATCTTATCCCTCTCCAAATTCTGAATTGGAGTTGCCACTGAGTACACTTTTGTGTTCTAAAACCAATTATTATGGTTTAGATCTAAAATGTCCCCTAAAGGTCTCATGTATTCAGAGATGAGACTTTGAGAAGGTGATTGACTCCTGGGAGCAATATACTCAGCAACTCAGTAATTTGTTGTTGAGTTCATAGCTGAATGTGCTTTTAGAAGGTGGGGCTAGTCAGAAGAGGTGGGTCAGTAGGAGTGTCACCTGGAAAAGTATATTCTTGTCCCCAATTTCTCCCATCGTCTCAGCTCCCTGGCTGCTATGTGAGCAGCTTTCCTTTGCCTGTCCTTTTCCCATGCTAATTCTTCCTTGGAACAAGTCAACCATGGACTAAATTCTCTGAAACCTTGAGCCAAAATGAACCTTTCCTTTTTTAAATTGCTGGTGCCTGGCATTTTGTCCCAGTGGCAGGAAAGTGACTAATACACCAGTCTTTGAGTAAAAATATAATATAATCTACCCAGTCCCTGACCAACAGGATCATTATGCAATAACTCTAATATGACTCAGAGTCTTTTAGACTGAAAGCATCAAAGAGCTAGGGGTTGAAGGCTGCTGCTTTCCTAGATACCAAACCCACATGGACTATGTTTGGGTAACTTTGGACAAACAAATAGCCAAAACTCCTAATACGGAGGGCCTACTTTTCCTGAGTTGAAAACACTGTGGAGAATTGACCCTGCTTCACTCATAATAGAAATGCCCAGACTCTACTGACCCAGAGCTGTTCCATCTTGCTTGGAATGCCCTTGGGGAAAATTCCCACACGTATTTCTCCTTTCACATGGTTAATGTTCAGCACAAACCATTCAGATATCCTCAGTAAAAGCTCCGAACCATCTCAATATTTTCCTCTTCTTCACTCCATGGACAGTCATTTACCCTACCACTGTGCCACCCTGTGCACCTCTCTGAATCTCTATTTCTCTTTAGACACTAAAGATTCTTGATTGGACCAAAGAAGTAGTCCACTAAATGACCTCCATACCTCCACTGTCTTCATGTCATAAAATGTACCTCTAATGCTCTTTCTCACATATAAATATAACTATTTCACCTCCTGCTGCCTACAGAAAAACAAAACAAAATGCTTTCCTAAGCATAGCACTCAGGATCCTCCATAATTTGGCCTCAGATTACTTTCTGGTGTTATCCAGAGCAACACTGCCTACCTCAGGGTGCATGAGCCTTGTAGCCTACCCGCACAGAGCTATTTGTCATGTCCTAAACTGTTCTTTTAAACTTGGGTGACTCTTCCCATCCATGCTGTATCTGGGCTACCTTCCCCAGGCTCCTTTTCTCTTAATATTAAATTTGTTCTCTCCTTTAGATATCCAGCTCTGCTATAAAACATACTTATCCTCTCCACAGCCCAGGTTATTGGTGTCTTGGTTACTATGTTCGATCTGTGTACAATGCTTGTTACATCATACTATAGTTTCTGTGTCACCAATGTCTGCCTTCATGATTAAAAGTGGAGTCACTGATGACAGGAATTTTATTATTGACCTTTTTTTTCAGCATCCATCATTTATAGAAAACCCACTCTTGCCTTTAACCTATATCATATTTATCACTCAATTTAAAGGACCTCAATTCCTTCCTCATAATAATAGCACTAAGAACAAGAAAACCAACTAAGATTTTATGATTGCTTCCTAGGTGGCAGCCAATATTTTATACATTCATATGTATTAACTTACTTCATCTTTATAAGAATCCATAAAGTTGATACATGCTTATCCCCATTTAGAGTTGAGAAACTTCAGATATAGAGAGGTAAGTAAACTGTTTCAAAGTGACAAATGTGGTAAAGGATTGGAGGGGGATTTGAACCCATGCATTCTGGCTGCAGAGTACAAACTCTTTATTGCAGGACCACACTGAAATAACAATGAAGTAAAGTGGTTTTTCTACTACTTTAATTCATTTTCTTGTTTTCCAAAATCAAATTTTAAACATTTGAATTATTAATTCATCAGGTTAATTTTGGTCATACACAAGGTCTGGCATACTGGTTCAAAGGGATATGTACAGGGGTGGAGTGCAATGCCAGATTTTGGCTCCCATGTGATATTCATGGCTACACAATACTCCCTGAACATCAACAGGTGTCTTCAGATTCTTCCACTGTCAAGTGATTTTATGTGTTCAATATCCAGTCACTCTTCTCTTACTGAAAATGTCATTGTTTATACTTTGCCATCCACTGCAGTTCTTAGAGGAAATGATTGCTCCTCCCCCACTACCCAGCCCCTGTTAGCACTAGGCTTGAACGAATCAAAACTGCACCTGAGACTTTTGGAATTCACACAGTGAAACTAAGACCTAGTAATATTTCATTCTCTTTCCACAGGTGCTAAGTGATAAGAATCAGAATGGATTTTGTTGGCTATAATGGGAAAAGTGAGACTTTTGTACTTACTTTGCTTTTCCTTGAAGAAAAACCCAACTTCAGAGCATTCTTTTTGGCTTAGGTTGGGTATGGGAGCATCCCAAGATTTTAATATGCCTAATAAAATTCGCCAAAGAATGTCGGCGCAATAGGAAGGGAGGTATATTATTGTGCACAAGAGATGCGTTTTGCTCTGAAAATGAAGCTAGATGCTTGCTGTAAATGAGGAACCCAGAGTGAGATGTTCGAGGGCACAGCTGGGAATATGTGCAATGCTCACTTTCATTTCCATTTGAATGCCATGGAGGCAGCACTCCATTTGCTTAAAATTAAAAGGTACATCAAGAATGCAAAACATCATATAAAAATTTAACCAGTCTTTTTAGTTGCTTTTTAGTTTAATCCTTTCCTAGTTTTTTCTTTCTCTGTTTTTAGACATTTTCTTGGGCTATATGGTCGTTCACCCATCCACCCCTGGCTTCCCTTTTTTAATACTGCATGCACCTTTAAGGTTATTTATCTGCCAGCTGTACTCCTTCTTTATAATCATTATTCTTTTCTTTTTCTTTTTACTATTTCCTTTTCACCTTCTTTCTCTGTTTTCTTCTTGCTCACCTCTACCCTTCTTCCCTTGTCTTTACTCTTTATATATCTTCCTGTCACTTTTTGCTGCCTTCTCATCCCACGTGCCTACCAGTCAATTATAAATAAATCTGAATCTGGGAAGCCTGGCTCTCCTGAAATCATGTTTTGTCATGAGACCTGAAAGTCCTGCTGTGCGTTGACTGCTCCTTATGACTCACCTGTGGCTGTGGCTATACTTACAAGGATCCCTCAGTGCAGGACCCAGGACACCGGGTCTAAGAAATTAATGAGCAATGAGCAAGGTGGGACTGAGCTCTGGCACCACTGGCAGAAAGCACTGATAGTAAGGACAACAATAATCTCAACAGCCGTTTCTTTGAGAGCTTACTATATACCAGGTCCTAAAATAACACTTTACAAATACAGCCTCACTCTATCCTCACCACACCTCTGTGAAGTATGGTCTACTGTTGTTTCTTTGGTGCTGGTGAGGAAACTGAGACCGAGGCACAGTAAGTGATTCGGGCCATGCAGCAGGTGACAGACTGCACCATGTTCTTAACCCAGGTAGTCTGGCTGCAGACCACCCTCTTGACAATTGAATGTCACTACCCTTCAGCAACCACAGGATGGTCCTGAAGTCCTCAGATTCCAGGAAGGGGTGAGCATGTAAAGCAGAGCAGTAGTTTGTCCTGCATGGCTGGGTGGAAGCAGACTGGTAAACAAAGGACAGGCCAGGGTTGCCATAGACAGCAGGGTGATGACCAGTGCACACAGTATTCCATCTGGGAGCACAGAACAGAGTTGGAGAAGCACAGCTACTTTAGTTCAAGTGGTTGAAAACCTCTGAGACCTAGGAAGGGCATCATAGTGGATGGGCCATGGTGGAATCAGAAGAAGAGGAGAGGTACGTGGAAGTTCAGAGAGCAGGCAGGAATCACAAACGGAAGATGGTGGTCAGCAAGGCCAAAACCACCACTCTACAGTTTGGAGAGAACGGGTTGGGGCCATGGGAGAGGTACTGGCAGATCAGGACGTGGCCAGAGGTCAAAAACAGTATTGGGTGCTGGGCTCAAAAAACAGGACAAGTCCAGCTACCAGACCTGGGACATTGTATCTAGAACAGATGAGGAGAAAGGTAGCTTGACATTGAGGGATAGGTATCAAAGAGCTTTGGATACCATATAAGCAGGTTGGAATTCATCACATATAACTGTGACTTCCCCTGGGGAACTGCTTGTGCATCTGTGGCATCACAAGCTATGGTCACATCATGTCTTCTTTCTAATTATCTTTCAAAAATGCCTCATGTATAAGTGATCTTTTATGCACAAAAATGAGTAGAAGCAAGGTTAGCCCTACAATATGTCTCTTTCACACTCTGACTTGCTTTCTTGAACAGGAGAGTAAGATACAGATGCAGCCACCATGTTTGCATAACCCAAGGGACACTGAGTGGATGCGCCATGCATGTCAATATCAGGTATTATATAACCCAATCAAGAAAGGCAGAAATTTGTCCTCTGAGGCAACAGAAGTTGGTCTAAGGATGTGTGGGGTTAGGCAAAGAACAATAGTGTGTTATTTTAGGCCCTCTTATGTTTATCAATTTTACTGTTTTCTGTTACATATACATGTATTAGAAACCTGAAAAAATTATTACATTTGACTATCAGGTTGTTAGGCTCATACTCAATTAAACAGAGGGTAGGGTGGAGGGCATAAGAACAATGTGCTAACAAATTATTGCGGCCAGAAAATCAAGGCAGTCTAACTGGCAGATACAAGAATTAAAAAAAGAAAAATAGTAGTAGCCAGGGAACATTTAATGTGGTCATAAAGAGGTTCAAACACCTCTCAGAAATCATTATAATGCAAGGAGCGTTACGCATTATGGAAGCAATGGCGATGCTGAGACCTCAGTTAGATGAGAGTACCCCCAGCACACTGTGTTTAAGGAGGCAGAGATCCAAACGATATATTTTAGCAAGATTTTTTATCAAGAGTAGCCAAAATTTGAAGTGAAAGAGGCATCATTCCTATGTGCTTGTCTTATGTGCCTTTCCTCCATAGTACTTAAACCATGATAGTTTTTCACTTTATTCTCATTAAACTTCCCCCACTAAATGTGTGTGAGGGCTGAGACCATGTCTGTTCTGCTCACCTTCACTGGCCCCGGAAGCAAGTGACTCTCACAGAGGTTCTCTTTCCTCCAGCCACTTGTGATGCCCGTACTGCACCAGGCCAACAGGAACCACCAGAATGGCCAGGAGTAGATCCTAACTGTGGGGAAAGGGGCTGAGGGAGGCTGTGCAGACTTGTTCCCAGCCAGGCCTCCGAGATGCTCTGCAGACAGGAAGCTAAAACACTTAATCCCCTGCCATCATTCCTCGGTTCCATCTGGCTGCCAGAATAATCGGAACTAGAAATGCCTGCCTTGATTGCTGCTGGGGAGAGAAGCTTAAATTTTAGTGGGAAACCTCTGTACTGCCTCAAACTTTAATTGCTGGGTTTCTTATGAAATGTGATATCTGTTCCCTCTGGATCCCCAGTAGCTCTTAGGAGGGGAACAGATCTGAGCTATCCCAGGAATAAGACCTCACAGGGGGCTTCTAGCATCTTCCACAAAGCTCAAATCTATTATACAGATATGAGGATGGCTCACTTCCCTGAGTGAGGGCAGCTAGAGAATTTCCACACATAGGCCCTGCTGTGGGACTCGCCACCAGCACCCTGTGGTTACTGCCTGACTGGACTCACGTGGGGAGATCTGACCTTAGCGGTCTTCCACCTCACCTTCTTCCTCTTCTCCTTTCCCTCTTACCTCCTGTCCCTTCCATTCTTCCTCCCCACTTGCCTCTCCCTACTCTCCCTTTCTCTTCTATCTCTTTCTGTACCCAATTCTTAAAAGAAAGAGTTGAAATTGCTTTCTCAACTCTAACATGAAGGGTCAAAGTTTAGTCCCCTCCAGAGGCCCTTCCCAGTACCTGGTACCTGAATACCAAGAGTTCAGCATACAGTAAATAAATAGCTATTTATTTTGTCCCTTTGGTTAAACAGATGGGGCTGTGTGCCCAGGGGATGCTAATTTTTTTTTTTAACAAATCAAAAGTATTTTAAGCAAGCTGTGTCTTTGCTGTGACTGCTCTCCTTTCAGACACTGTCCTGAGTAGCAGCTGATAGCCTTCCCCCCCTTCTCTGGTACACAGCCCTGGAGGGTGATTGCAGAACAGTCTGAGGGTGCAGGAGTTGAAGACCAGACTCTAAACGTCTAGCAAAGGTGGCTGGCCTTCACATGAAGGGCTCTGCTGGAGCTTGAGCCATGCACCAGGCACCCCAAGTTCCTCCTGTACTCCACCCCCAGCAAGAGACACACTCTCTGGGAGGAGGGAAAGATCCAGCTTCAGGGCCCCTCACTTCCTCTGGCCCATCCAGGGCCCTGGGAAGAGCCCCAGCACTGTGTTCCCAGGATCCTATGTTTTTGTAAGATTTGCAAAAGAATTTATTTTAAACACAGTTGGGTTTAACTGCTGTTTCTCTCCACTATAGCTTCCCTTCTCTCATATTTCTCCTATGGTCAGATGGCTGAGGGCATTTTAGAGATCCAATTTAGGGGAGGCTGAATTGGGAAATGCATTTAGTTTGGACTGAATGGAATACATTTATTGAGCTACAGTCACTTCTGTGAGGGGATAAGTCACTGCTGGCCATCCAACATAGGAAAGGCTTATAGAAATAGTGCACAAAGACTAAATTAAATATGAATGTGTCCTTTGGTGCCTGGCCTCAGAAGTCTGTGGGTAGTAGAAGAAAAACAAGGTTTGAAATGCACTGAGTCAGAAGCCACTCTATGGAAAATTCTTCTAATCATGAGATGTGTAAAATTCAGTTTCACTGATGCCCCGTCAAAATGGAAATTGAGAAATATAGTCAGTAAGAAAGCATGTACACTGATGAGTGCACTGTATTCTTTATGGAAATTGCATGAAGTGAAATTTATCAGAAATCTCGCATCTGCAGAGCATTACCCATTACAGGACTGCACACAGCAAATGCAGCTGTGGATAAAGAAGCCTGCTTTTCATGCCTCCCAGCTATCAATAATTCGGATCAATCTCGCTAGAGGAAAGACTACCTTATCTTTCTATTCTCTCCAGTATAAAATCATTATCATATGAAGAGAGTATCACAGTATGCAGGCAAAAATTACAGGGGAAAAAGTTATTCTAGAAATATGTCAATGTGTCAAGCAGTTAATTAAAACATTGTGTGGTATTTTTCCTTGATCTTGAGATAACACTGCATTTGCCAGCATTTAAAAATATGTAATTTTCATAATTTATTTTCTTCTTCTAAAGAGTTACTTTCAATCCCAATTTCATATTTGTGTTTTTATACTCATTTTCTTAAAGAGAGTCCCCAATCCCAAATTTTATAAGCCTTGGGCCTTATAACAAGAATCCTTCCTTTTGGCAGCTTTGGTGAAATTTGGACAAAGGTCTGATTTTCTCTGTCCCAGGGAACCCTGCTGCAGTCTGAGCACCCATAATCCTGGGAGTTTGATCAGTGGGTCCTGCGAGAGTATCAGGTCCCCTCCCTCCAGGATCCCTGTTAACCAAACTCTGGAAGCCTTGGTCCTGATGCCTCCCATCCCAGGTTCTCAGGGGCCCTGCTCTTTAGAAACTGCTGGGAACTGCTGTTGATGCTCTGTCTCTCCAGCTGTACTGAGGCCAGCTGTGCAAGTTCTCATTTTGGTGACGTGTCAATTAATCTTAATAGCCAGTCTGACTGGGTTAAGAGACTCCTGGAGAGGTGCTTAGATCATGGGGCTGCTGTACTCCTTGTGGGATTAATCCACCAGTGTTCATAGTTGAATATGCTATTAGGAAGTGAGGCCCAATTGGAGGTGGGTCACTGGGGGCATAATGTTAGAGAATGCAGCTATCACTGGCACTCTTCTTGTATGCTCTACGTCTTGGCCATGAAGTATGTAGCTTTCTGCACCATGCCCTTCTACCATGGTATTTCTCCCCTGGAGCCAGCTGACCACAAGTTGAACCCTCTGAAACCATGGGCAAAAATAAATTCTTCTTCTTTTAAATTGTGTATGTCACCATACATACCAGCAATGGAAAGCTGACCATTACAGGTTATTGATTCATTTGAGGTTCTTCTGATTTAAAGAAAGTAGTATGGTTTTCAGCCATGTCTGTCCTCAACTGCGCCTCATGTGATCTGGTGCACAAGATGGACTCTTCCCTCCTGCAGCAGAGTGTTTACCAATTTTCTGTTTTCTTTAACAGAGTTGGTGTGGACTTGGATGAAAATCTGAAAGAGGAGCCCTCCTCACACCAGGTAAGTCAAATTGGCCAATACACAATAGGTATAGATATGAGATGTTCTGTTCGTGGACAATTCTGTGCTTGTCCAGCATGTAGCCAAGGAGTTCATTCTAAACAGGGTTTCCTCTGCTGATAAAACAAATCAGATGACAATAAAATACAAGGATTTCAGGATGTTGATTGTATTTAGCAAATGAATACAGAGAAGTAGCATACATTTACAGCCTCTGTGACAGCAGGAAGCCTGAAACTTTACAGTGTAGGAGCCAGACCATTGCTATTAGAATGAGATATCCTATGATTCAATTCTGTGCCCAGCTTGCTAGTTAAGTAGCTGTGCCTACTCAGGAATATCATGATTTTCTTTTTTGCCTTGCAGCACCTTTAAAGCAAACAGCGTTGCACTTGTATTTGTATCAAGCACAGGTGTATTAGTGAGCACATTCCGTATACAGGTATTAAACTTTAAAGGCTACTCGAGGAGTGAAAGGCCCTGCAGTTGGTGAACTTTATGTCTTTTAAACTTGGAAAAAGAAAAAAGAGGCTATTTCCTCCAGCCTCCTCCCCTTGGGAAGTTTTTCAGGTAATTGATTCCCTGTCCTTGGAAGCACACTTTTGCCGGAGGGGAGAATCCCTGGGGCAACACACACGCACCTTCAGTCTTCGAATAGAAAATTCTAGCACTCAATGGCTGCCAGTACTGCTTCTCTTTCTCCCTTTCCATCCTTCTATGATAATTATCCTAATGTTTGTTGAGTACTATTATTTTTAATACTGTTCTAAGCACTTTATATGTATTATTTCACTTAAGTTTCTAAGATAATTCTGTGTGGGTACTATCATTATCTCCATTTGACAAATAAGGAAGTTGTATACCAGGAATAACTTCACCAACAACACATAGAAGACAGAAAGGGTATTTAAACCCAAATAATTTGGTTCTACTTTTTTTTTCTTTTCTGATTTTGATTTTTTTTTTTTTGCTTTGGGGCGTTTTTTGGTTTGGTTTTATGATATTGGGCATTGAACCCAGGAATTTGCACTAAGCTACATGTCCCCAGCCCTTTTTTATGTCTTATTTTGAGACAAGATCTCAATAAGTCACTTTGTTGCCCAAACTGGGCTCAAACTTAAGATCCTCATCCCCCAGCCACCTGGAGTGCTGGGATTACAGGCATGTACCAACACACCTAGCTCCAGAACTTGCACTCTTAACAGGTATACATGCATGCATTCATTCATGCAACTCGTTGCTGGCACCCACTCTTGTCAGACACTAATATAGATGTTGAAGAGGGTTCAGCACTTGCCATTCCAAGTCTTGTCCCTTACAGAGCTTCTGCTGTAATGGGGGACATTGATGTGGAAAAAGTAAACACATGTGTACTCTAAATCCAGAGAAAGATAACAATAAAGCAGCTGATGTGGGGGTGTGGAGGACGTCTACGGACCTCTCGCAGGAAGTGGCATTTAATCCAAGGGCTGAGTAAGGGTCAGAAGCAAGTCAAATGAGACACAGGGGGAAATGGCCTAGGTACAGAGTACAACTAGCATGACGGCCCTGGAGTCACATGTGCCCCAGTGCAGGAGCCAGCATCCAGCATCAGTGTGGCTGGGGCTGAGTGAAGAAGGAGGGAGAGATGAACAGAGCCCAGCACATGAGCAATGGTGGTGAGTTTGATTTTATTCTGTGGGTCACAAGTACACTTGCTAGTTTACATCTAAGAAATAATAGAATTAACCCTTCTTTAAAATTGTTTTTCTCCAACTCCACTCAGCCAACTATTAAAATGAAGCTAATCTTCATTTTCCTATCATAAATTTAATTTTAACACAGTGCTGTTTCTCTGATTTCCCTTAATGTTAGCTTCCAGTTTTTCCAATTTTCTATAGACTCCCTGTAGTCTCTTCACTGAAATGTTTCTGGTTGTCCTGTATGTTTGAGTGTAACCTGTGTAGACCAGTCCTGGTCACTGCCACTCCAGAAAGGCAGAGCAGAGCTGTGCAGGGTCTAGAGAAGGGCAACTGCAATAACTGAGCAGAGGGAGCTTCGGTCAGAGCAGCCAGGATGAGAAGGTTAGGATCCTCCATCAGAAAGACTAGCATGACAAAGGGAGACAGGAAGTGTGTGTCAAAGTACGAAGGGTGAGTAAGGTGAAACTGTTTGCCAACTCTCAGAAAATCAGAAGCTGGACCACCTCTAAAACCTGGAGGCAACAATTAGGGAAGAATAAAAATAAAAATATTCATTTTTCTGCCCAACTGATACTTTCATTTTGTTTTGTTTTCTTTTGTTTTTTGAGATGAGTCTCACTATTCTCAGATTGGCCTCCAACTCACAATTCTCCTGCCTCAGCCTCCCAAATGCTGGGATTAGAGACCTGTGCCCCCATACTCAGCTTCACAATGGACACTTCTTACTCAGGGTCATCCAGAGTTGCATGCGTTGAAAATACAAGGAGGTTCATGAAAGGAAGAGATAAGCAGAAAGTAGGGTCATTTGGGTCATTAAATAAAATTTTTCATTGTTAATATTTTTGAATATTCCTAATAAATTTATAGAGAATACAATAATGAACCCTACATACCCATCCCCCAAATTTAACACTTACCAACATTTTTCCATACTTGCCTCATTTCTTTTTCCTATATATTGGAGTTTGTGTCATAGGATGTACATTCCATTACTACACCCCCACAAATATTTCAAAAATAGAATCCTAGGATATGACCTAGATGAGAGCTTTTTAATGTGATAATATGAGTAATAGTATTTTGATTTAAAAAGTGAAATGAATATTTCAGAGCAAATGCTTTGGGTTTCCTTTAACTGACACTGATTGGGGGGCGTTACCGCTTTATGGCTTATACACCCAAATGTAACCCCCTCCCCACTAACTTTGTGGTGCATAGGACTAAATCCTGTATCTTTATCTTATACCAGTAGGTTCTACAGTTTCCTGTTCTAGAAAGCATGAATATTAATGAGAAGAGGAAGTAAAGGAAGTTGACAACTACAACTTAGTGAATATTTTTCATGTTTTTAAGATTAAAATTTTTAACCTTTAATTTTTACCATGACCAATCAAAATATTTATTATAGCTCCATTTACAAATGATGAAATTGAAGTTTTAAGAAGTAACTTTCACAAGACAACAAACCAGTGATGTGTTGAACCAGAACTAAAAGCCAATGCTATAGCTGGGTTTGGTGACTCACTCCTGTAATCCCAGCACTCTGGCAGGCTGAGGCAGGAGGACCACAAGTTCGAGCCTAGCCTGGGCAACTGTAGTGAGACCCTGTCTCAAATTGTCTCAGAATGAAAACTAAAAAAGGGTTGGGCATAATGCTTAGTGTTAAGGCCTGGGTTTCAATTCCCAGTTTCAAAAAAAAAAAAAGCCAAAGCACTTTTTATCCTTACCATCCTCTCGTACCATACCCTCCATGGGCAATTGACCAGTCTGTAAACATGGTCTCCTTTCTTCCTAGTAAGGTAGCCTATGAGTTTATTTAGATAATGACTTTCCCTGTTACCCTTGACCAACCTAACTTCTGAATGCTATGGCATATTCTGCATCCTCTCTTTTCATTACTTCTAAGTGGAATCCTTCCCTTTATCCATACCCCTTAAGCCAAGGCCACCAGTCCGTTGTCCATGAAGTCTTCTCTTCTGTTATGATGTGTGTCATCCTTCCCTTACAGTGGAGTAGGTTCTGTCTCCTTCCAGTGGGAGAGGGCCTAGCTGCATTATTCTTCGTTGTTACTTCCTCCTCACAGAGGCTGAGTTGCCAGCCAATCTAAAACTCTTGGTCAGGCACATACCTAAAGGAAGACCATTCCAGAAAGGACAAGATCCCTGAGGAAAGAATGTTCCTAGCCTGTTTGACAAACAGCAAGGATGCTAGTATAATTAAAGTGAGCCACGAAGAGTTTTGTAAGACATAAATCAATCAGAGATATAGGCAGAAGCCAGAATCTATCAGTTTTCTATTGCCACATTAACACTACATAATAAATAAATACACAAAAAATCTCAGAGGCATGCAATAATAAACTTCATCCCCTAAGTCTGTGGGGTTCGGCTGCTCTAGGCTAAACTAGTTTATGTGTCTATGGTCAGTCTCAGGTTGGCTAATGACTCTAACATCTCTGCTGCATGTGCTCACATGTCCTGAGTTGGACGGCAGTTGCTGACCTAGGATGGCCCACCTAATGACTGAGGTGACTGCTGTGCTCCAGATAATTCTCATCTCATCCAAGGAAGAATGAGCTAACCGTGGCATGACAAAGGGCAGGAATGTAAGCAAAAGCATGCAAGGTTTCCTGAGGCCTAGTCTCAGAACTGATACACTGGCACTGCTGCTACAGCCTGTTGATCAAAGAACATTTCAAGGCCACCCTAGAATATAGGTGTAAAGATAGACAACTCCTCTTTGGTCAAAAGCACTGCCAAGGTCCATGGAAAAGGCCAGCGATAAAGGGAGAGATGAAAACCCGGGACGCCTAATGCAGTTGTTCTACATACAGATCATTTGGACTGAGGTAAAGACTTTGGACTTCACAGTAATCTGTAAAACTGCAGTCTTTTGAAATGTACTGAGACTTATTTTACAGTTCCAAATGTTCTATCTTGGCAAACATTCCCTGAATACTTGGAGGAAAAAAAAAAACGCGTATTCTGGCAACCATTTCTACAGCATATCAAACAAATGTAGAATACAGTTAGTATAATATTTCATAACCTGTCAGTTAAATTAATTTTTTTTTGGTCTACTTATTTAATTAGTTACTGATAAAACTTCCAACAAGGCTTTCCTATTTCTCCTATTTACTTACATTAGATGTTGCTTTGTGTTTTGAAAGCTTTGCACTGAATATAAAATACCAGTTGGTGATTGGTTTCTTTTTAACTCTTTGAAAATTATATTTGGTTGTTTTCTCCTCAGTTTTTCTCCTGATGAAAAGTCAGTGGATTTTTTTCTTCTCTGAACATAATATGACCTGTTTTTGTCTGATTGTTTTCAAGGTTTTTCTCTTTATCATTGGTTTGAAAAAATATACACATGTATATACATATACATATATATATGTATATATGATTTGTTTTTCTTTGCATTTGTTCTAATTGAGAATTCCTGAGTTTCTTGAGTTTCCAGATTGATATTTTAATCAAATTTGGGGAATAATCTACTTTCCCTCTTGCTCTCCAGTCAAATATATTAGGCTGCTCTATCTTTTTTTCTCACATCACTTAGGTACTAATCTATCCTTTTAATCATTCCTCTGTGTTCTACATATTGATAATTTTGTTGCTATCTTTTCAAGTTCTTTACCACTTTCTTCTGTAGTGTCCAATCTGCCCTTAAACCAATACAGTAGAATTTTTTCAGATATTATACTTTTTGGTTCTAGAATTTCCATTTTGTTCTTTTTTTATAGCTCACATTTTTGTTTCAATATCTTTATTTATATACTCATCACCTCTATATTTGTATTTAAACTCCTTAGCATATTTTATAGCTGTTTCAAAGTCTTTGCCTGTTAATTCATGATTGAGTCATTACAAGGTCCATTTCTGTAGATTACCTCTTATTTTTTTGTCTATAACTCATGCTTTCCTATTTTATCCCATGTCTAATAGTTTTTATAATATACCAGACATTATGAATATTACATTGTACAGTCTGAGTTTTTCTATAGGCATGTTAGATTTTATTCCATCAGGCAGTTAAAGTATTGTTAAGTCTTGGTTTTATGCTTGCTTTGACTAATACACTTTCATTTTGTTCTTAGTTTTAGGGCATAGTCATTATTCTAGAACATTATCCTTCCTCAGAAACTATGCTTTTTCTGAAGTCTCAAATGAATATCTGACTTCAGATTTTGACTGGACCAAGCTCCACTATTTTTTAGTACTGTGTGATCGTAATCTCTTCATTTATTTTTCAGTTTTACAACAGCTGCTCTCTGCAAGACTTTGTGAATTTCACTTTGTGTACAGATTAGTCATCGACCAAGGACTTGAGTGAACTGTCAGAGACTTTAGGTGTTTAGGTGCCCTCTCTGCCTGGTTCCTTCCTTTCTACTCCACTCTCTTAAAAATTTCAGCCACTTCTGCGACATCTAAACTCTTCATCTCTAGTTCCCCAACTCAGTAAGATCACTCTTCTCTGCTTGGACTCTTATTTCCTTTCACTTTAAATAGGAAAGGATCTGTAAGCAGAAAGTCAAGGAGCACAGAGGACTTTCCTTGTTTATCCCCCACCCTCAAGGGTCACAGCCCTTTGCTTCCTGTTACCCAGTGACTGAATCCTATTATGTTTATGATACCAGCTTTTATCACGATCAACAATTATGTATCTTGAACATGATTTTGAAATGGTTTTGTAAGGAGAAATATTGTTTTGTTTTGGTTTGGTTTCAGACACATACAGAATACCATCTAATGGAATCACAAGTTTAAATGCAAGACTCTTTACTATGTATGGTGGCTGTGTTTTGGGGGCTGTTTAGGGGCTGGCCTGAGCCAGAATCTTATTGTTCATGGTGCATTTACCATTAAGGCATTTGTGTGAATGTGCATAAGTGTGTGTGTGTACATGTTTTATTTTTGTTCTTAATTTTCAGTCTGTAACATGGGCATATTGGACCAAGATTAGTTTTTTTTTTTTTTTTGTATACTTTTAAGCCTTTTAAACCACAAATAAGTTACTTGGTGAAAATATTTTGTAAACTATAAAAAGAATAGATATAAAATGTAGCAAATGTAGACATCATTTTATTATCCTTTCTCAATTTCTAGTCTAATGCCTTTTATATCTACAACTCATGATTGCAGTATATGCTGTATTCATTTGCTATTGCTGCATACTAGCTTAAAACATAAACATTTATTATCTTAGGTTTTTTTAGAACAAGAATTTGAAAGAACTTAGCTCAGTGTTTCTGACTCAGTGTCTATGAGGTTACAGTCAAAATGCTAGCTAGAGTCACAATCACTGGAAGATTTGAATAGACCCAGAAAATTTACTTCCATGTAAGCAGGAAGCCTCAGTTCCTTGCTAGCTGTGGACAAACTCAGTGGTAACACATAGATCCCTCCTCAGAGTTGCTGGCATGTCTTAGCAACATGGCACTCGCCTTCCCTCAGAGCAAGTGATCCAAAAGAGCACAGCAAGGGGGAAGGCACATTGCCTTATTATGACCTAATCTTGGATGTGACATATCATCACTTCTACCATATTTTATTCTTTAGAAATGAGTCATTAAGTACAGCCCATACCCAATGTGGAGGAAAATTAGCTTCCATCTTTTAAAGAGAGGAAAGTCAAAGAATTTGTAGACATAGATTTTATTATCTTTTGGATCTAAGATGTCCCTCAAAGTCTCGTATGTTAAGAGGTAGAGAGTTTGGAAGGTGATAGTAGGGGTACTATACTTATCTGTGGATTAATCCTTGGGTGATTTTATAGCTGAATGTGCAGTTAGGAAATAAGAAGTGGTAGGAGGCAGGTCATTATACACATGACCTGGAAGGGTGTGTTCTTGTCGCAGCCTCCCTCTCTCTTTTCCCTCTTCTCCTCTCCTCCTTTACCTCTCTCCTCCTCCTCCTCCTTCTTCTTCCTCTTCTTCTTCCTTCTTCTTCTTCTTCTTCTTCTTCTTCTTCTTCTTCTTCTTCTTCTTCTTCTTCTTCTTCTTCTTCTTCTTCTTCTTCTT
>PVJO010028036.1:0-18764 GCA_004026905.1 Hystrix cristata
GGGTGTGCAGGGAGCCGGGTGTGCAGGGAGCAGGGTGTGCGGGGAGCAGGGTGTGCGGGGAGCAGGGTGTGCGGGGAGCAGCGTGTCCAGGGAGCAGGGTGTGCGGGGAGCAGGTTCTGCGGGGCAGGTCCCGGGACTGCGCTGGGGGCTGCAGAACCGAGCCGGGTCTCAGGGCCGCGTGTTGCCTGCAGGGACTCCAGGCCCGGCGCTGGCTGCAGACGGCCGGCCCAGCACCTCGGTGGCCTGCGGATCGTCCTCGCACTGTGACGCGGCGCACACGGAGTCCCCGCGCCTCCCGCCATGTCGGGTGAGTAGGCCCAGGCGCCTTGTGTTGGCTCCTGCGACACTGGTGAGCTGGGTCACTGCGGCTTGGACCTCAGGAAGAAATAGGAGCTTCCAAAAACTCAGGGAGGTGGTGTCTTTGCCACACCATAAGCAAGACTCTGTGTTTTAAAATTGTTTGTTTGTTTGTTTGTTTTTGTCACAGGGTCTGACCATGTAGCCCAGGCTGGCCTCCATCTTGCAGGGATCCTCCTGCCTCAGCCTCCCGAGTGCTGGGATGATGGTCATGTGCCACCACGCCCTGCCTTTTTTTAAAAAAAATTCTTAAAATGGCCCTTTCTTGAATCAGACGAGACTTGGTCACTCTTGGGTACAATGAGCAACAAATGGTCAACACAGCTCCCCTTTTTTTTTTTTTTTTCTTCCACAACTGTTTTTTTTTATCCGCAGGCTTGTTTGGTAAATCAGTAAGCTGCTTTTATCTTGTTTGTCCCCGCTCGGCCCTGGAGGGGAAGGTTGTCGGCCGTGGTCTGTGGAGGGTCAGTTTCTGGAGCTGCAGAGAGGACTCTGTATTCTGAGAACCCGTTTGCAGCTCTGCAAGTCCAAACTGCGAAGTCCCCGGGGCTGGGAGGGCCCGTCCACAGCCGCCTTCAAAGGGACGCCTTGGTCAGAGCACCTGTGTGTGGGGACTCAGCTCTGTGCACAAAATAAAAGCTGCCTTTGAGGGCAGGGGGAGGGAGACAAGGAAGCCAGCCCTGTTATTTCATGGGGCAGGTTGGAAGATACAGGGCGCGGTGGAGACGAGCAAGGGGAAGAAATAAATACTTCTTTTTAAGAGTTTTTTGCTCCTGCAAACTGCAGGCTGGATTTATTTTTATTTTTATTTTTTATTTTTAAAAGAACCGTTGTTTCGACCCCGGGGGAGAGTAGGGGCACAGGTTGTCTTTCTGCTTTTTCTCTTCGGCGTGGAGGTGGAAAGCCGTCCTGGCGCCATATTGGATGAATGCGGATGTCTGCTTGTGCCTGACCAAAATTTCAGAAGTTTGAAAAACAAGGTGATGTGGAATGTGGATGCTTCCCATGCAGTATTTCAGCCTCTGCTGAAATAAAATTTAGGCATTAGGTGGATTTCACACGGTCCCGCTTAGAGGGTCCTGCCTTGGAGGGTGGACTTTTCTGTAGCCTGCAGCCGTCCTGCGATTGTCCCTCAAGACCTCAGCCATGTACTGTTTGCCTTAGATATTTACATTTCTGCTCCAGAAGCCGCTACTAGGTCCAAACCCAGCACCCCAGCGCTCGGGGTCTTGCACTTCTTTTGTGAGGATGGTGCTTATTTTGATAGAAGTGTAGCTCAGTGGAAGAAGGAAGTTTCTAGGCCTGGAAAGAACTGCGGAGGGTGAAGTCTAATTTTAAAGACTCTCTAAACCTCCTTTCCTCATTTCGAGCCCAGAGTTGCTTGCTTGGCTTCTTGTAGTTGACAGGCCGCTGTAGGACTTTGGGAGTCCCACAGGTTGGATTGCTTCAGCTGTAGACGCTTCCCGGCCCCGTCCTGAGCAGAAGCACGAGGTCCAGGCGTGGGCAGGCTGGCTCCCCCGTCGTCCTTGCTTCTGGACCTGGAGACGTGGTCTCCTCATTGTGTCCTCACACGCACGTCCCTCTGTGTGTAACTGTGTCCTCCTGTCCTCCGCTGAGAAGGACCCAGTCCTGTGGGGTCAGGGCCACCCGGAGGACTCAGTTTACTTTCAGAAGCATCCTGGCGACTCAGTTTACCTTCACCAACCCCCTGGGGACTCACTTTACCTTCACCAGCACCCTGGGGGCTCAGTTTACCTTCACCGGCACCCCAGGGACTCAGTTTACCTTCACCAGCATCCTGGGGACTCGGTTTACCTTCACCAGCACACTGGGGACTCAGTTTACCTTCCACAGCTCTTTAAGACCCTGTCTTCACACACAGCCACATCCTGAGGTCCTGGGATTCAGGGCGGCAGCATGAGAATTTGTGAATGGAGTGACAGTCAGAGTGTAACACTCATTCTGTCTAACTAGAGTCCCCACTAGAGTCCCCAAGGAAGAGCTATACAGCTGAGGCAAGAAATTATCAAGCACTGATTTTCGTGTTAGCTTGTGTCACTGTGGAATTCATCCACCTGTCCATCCATCCATCCACTGTAACAAAATACCTGAGAAAAACAACTCAGAGGATGAGGGATTTAGTGTGGCTCATGGTTGCAGAGGGTCCAGTCCATGGTTGGCTGCTCCAAGACTGAAACATCATGGCAGACGGGTGTGGGGGAAGGAAGATGCTCGCATCATGGTGGCCAGGAAGCAGAGAGAGAGAGAGAGAGAGAGAGAGAGTGAGAGAGACCCTGAGTGACTCATGGTCTCAGAGAGTCCAGTCCATAGTCAGCTGGTCCAAGATGGAAACATCATGGTAGATAGGTGTGGGGGTGGGAAGATGCTCACATCATGGTGGTCAGGAAGCAGAGAGAGAGAGAGAGAGAACATGAAGCCATCTCAGCGGCTTTGCTGTTTCTCCTGCATCCTCCCCACACTTTGCTTTGGGGCAGCTCTACTTGATTCTCCTCTGTGGGTCACAGGAGCATCGTGGGATCTTACATTGTGTGCAAGGCCCTGTAGCTCCTAAGGACCCTGGAGGCAAAGGGCAAGTTCTGGGTGTCAACATCTTCATCCAGGTGCACTTGGCCGCACTCCTGGAGCTCCACCATGTAGAGGACTTTGTGCCCGTGAGCGCCATGTCCGAGCTCTGACCTCCTCTCTTGCCTCGCGCCTCCACCTTTGCCTGCTGCCTTTCTTGGCTATTTTTAGTTGAGTGCACTGTGGGAGGCAGGAGAGAGTAGTAGCTATTTTGAGGGCTTCTGTGGGCTCGGGGCTGAGAGGTGACCTTGCACGAAGAGGGAATTCTGGAGGCCCCGGCTTGTTTTGTCTCTGAAAGTCACTGCAGAGTGGGGACGGGAATTCATCAGGGGATGTAGGTGCAGTGCGTGTGGCCGCTCCTGGTGGGTGAGGCTGTGAGGGTGGGCGAGGGGTTTATTCTCCCGGCTTTCCGGCCTTCAGAGTAGAGGGTGCACAGTCCACCCTATGTGCTGAGCTGGGCCACCTTTCCCAGGGCATTTGACACGCTGTGCCAAGAGTTCACCTCTCGGCACTGAGAAATAGATATAGATGGATGATAGAAAGGTAGGAAATAGATAGAAGATAGATACATAGATAGATAGAGAGAGAGATGGATGGATGAGATAGACAGGTAAGTGAGTATATGCATGGACGGATAGATAGATGAATAGATAGAATAGATAGACTTGTGGATGGATAGATAAATAGATGGAAGGATGGATGATGGACAGACTGATAGGTGGATGAATAGATAGTAGATAGATTAGATGGGTGAATGGATGGACAGACTGATGGATGAATAGATAGTAGATAGATAGAGTAGTTGGGTGGATGGATGGGCAGACAGATAGATGGATGAATAGATAGAGAGTAGATAGAGTAGATGGGTGGATGGATGGACAGACTGATAGATGGATGAATAGAGAGTAGGTAGATAGAGTAGATGGGTGAATGGATGGACAGACTGATAGATGAATGAATAGATAGTAGGTAGAGTAAATGGGTGGATGATGGACAGACTGATAGATGGATAAATAGATAGATTAACTGGGTAGGTGGATGGATGGCTGGATGAACGGACAGATGGAGTCACAGGTGGGTGGGTAGATGATAGACAGACGGACAGGAGCTATCTTTTGCTCTGCAGACCTGCCTTCCTCAGTGTGCTCTCTGCAACACTCAGCTCACAGCGTGAACTCAGAAGTGTGTTTTTCCTCTGGGGACGGAGGCCCCCGAGGAGCTGTGGCTGCAGATGCAAACTGGAGTCCATCCTGCTAGAACGTGAGGTCGAGCAGCCAGCTCCAGGGATGGCCATGCTGACAGGCTGGGTAGTTATTGGACTTTGCGTGACTGCCCATTTTCTGCCCAATCTGGACAGCTGCGGCCAAGACAGCCAGGCGGGCCTTTGAGAATCAGGCTCTGTGCTCCGGCTGCTGCCTGTGTGCCGTGAATTTTAATTTCTGCAGGAGGTGGCCAGCCTGCATGCCATGCGGATTTTCTTGCTTTTTTAATTTTTTTCTTTTCCCTGACTTCCTGCTTCTGTCATTGTCCTGGCAGCCAGCTACGATGAGTTCCACAGGGGAGCTCTTTAAAAGTCGCCGTATAATCCATCTCATTTGTAAGCATGCAGCTTACAAGGCCCACAGCGGCTCCTTAGACCTAATTCCCATTGGATTCAAAGACTAGGACACGGAGGACATTCTGGTTAATGAAACAGTGTGTGTCCTTCATGGCTCAGATCTAGACGTCCCCAGATTCTCCTGTGTGTGCAGGGTGACCTGATGGTGGGCACTGTGCCCCTCAGTGGAGTCATCATGGATGAGCTCCGGGCTGAATGTGCTGCAGGAGCCGGGCCTGGTTGGAGGAGGTCACTGGGGTGTGACCTAGGAGGGTGCGTTCTTCTCCTGGCTCCTCCTCCTCTCTCTGCTTCCCGGTCCCATGATGTGAGTGTCTTTCCTCCTTCATGTCCGTCTGCCATGATGTTTCTGCCTTGGAGCAGTCCGCCATGGACTGGACCCTCTGAGTCCATGAGTCATTCAGGCGCTCTCTCTCTCTCTCTCTCTCTCTCTCTCTCTCTCTCTCTGTCTGTCTGTCTCTCTCTGTGTCTCCCTTCCAGGCCACCATGATGTGAGTATCCTCCCTCCCCCACATCTGTCCACCATGTTGTTCCTGCCTTGGAGCAGTCCATCATGGACTGGACCCACTGAGACTATGAGTCACTCAGGCTCCCCCCCATCTCTCTCTCTCTCTCTCATTCTCATTCCTGGTCACCATGATGTGAGCCTCTTTCCTCCTCCACACCCATCTGCCATGATGTTCCTGCCCTGGAGCAGGCCGCCATGGACTGGACCCTCCTAGACCATGAGCCCAGTTCAACCTCTCCTTTAAGTTCTAAGTGTTAAGCATTTTGCCCCAGCAATAGAAGTTGAATACATTTTCCTTCCTTTTCTTCATGATCTCTAATATCTTTGAGTTGAAATCACTGTAGCAGCTGCTCTGTGTGGAGTTTAATTAGCAAATTTTGTTACTTCGTCAAATACCAATTCCACTTTCTTTTGAGCTGTGTATACATCTGTGTTGCAACTCAGGTAATCAAAATATGGATTCTACTTTCCACTTCTTCTCCTTCTCTCTCTTTTTTTTAGCCCACTTACAATAGAAGCATTCTTACTGGGTGAGTTCTGGATGCTGTGATGTAACCTGGATGTGATGGCGCATGCCTGTAATACCAGTACCCTGGGAGGCTGAGGCAGGAGGATTGTAAATTTGAGTCCAGTTTGGGGGAACTTAGCAAGACCCTGTCTCAAAACTAAAAAAAAAATGGTTGAGTGTGTAAGTCAATATTATTGTCCTAACCCTAACCCTAACTCCAGTACCACTTAAATGGTACTAGTACCATTAAAAAAAAAAAAAGAAAACCCAACCAAACAAAAAAACTACAAAAAAACAAGTAGAAGTTAAAAAAAAAAGGTCCAGTGCAATAAGAAATTACACGGCGCATTCTGTTAGTATTGGAAAATCAGGAAATCATAATAGATTCTGGCTGTGTGAGCCTGAAGCTTGGGATTTTTCTAGCATTCTTTCTGCATTTGTGTTTGGAGTAAAAGGGTACATCTGAAATGATGAAATGTCCCCAGCGTACATTTAAGGGTGATAGATTAGTGCACCTTGTGAGTTGCAAGAATGACCGCAGACTCCACGGACCCAGCATGTCTCTTGGGAGGGTGACCGCGGTGTGCTTGTCTGTGTCCACAGTGGCCCACCAGGCCTTCGTCACCTTGGCCACCAATGACGTCTACTGCCAGGGCGCCCTGGTTTTGGGACAATCCCTGAGGAACCACAAGACCACGAGGAGGCTGGTGGTGTTGATCACCCCGCAGGTGTCTGGCCCGCTCAGGTAAGGGATGGAGGTGGCCGCTACCCGTGTCCAGGGATGGAGGGCAAGTCGCTGACGCCCTGCGGCATCCAGGGTCAGTCTTGGGTTCACCCGCCCTCTGCACTTGGCTGGCCGGCAGTCAGGGCGGGCGTCTGCTATTTGCAGCACAGCTTGCCATCGCTGTGACAGTCGGCAATCTGGCGTCTGGAGTGCTAGACCTCAGAATACACGTGAGGTTTACTGATGAGAGATATTCTGAGAAATGTGGCCTTTTAGGGGATTTTTTAAGATGCAGATCCTGTAAAATGCATTTACAGAAAATAAGGGAGTTGGAGTATTTGTACAGTAAAATCTTCCTGTGCACGGTTTCATCATGTTGATCGGACCAGTGCCAACACTCACCTATTGCGTGTTTCTGGAGATTCACATTTGGTATCTTGGAGGCCGAGGCAGGATGGTTGCCAAGTTCTAACTCAGTCTGGGCAACTTAGAGATTTAGCAAGACTTTGTCTCAAATCGCACCTTTAAAAGGTGCGGGGATGTAGCTTAGTGGGAAGGCCCTGGGTTCAATTGCCAGGGCAGTAAAGGGTAGCCATTTGGATACAAATTTTAAAAGCAAATATTATTTAGAACCTGTTGCTGATAATATTGGAAGTGCGGAAGAAATTGTTGGTCCTGGCAGGGAAACTGAGCAGAAGTTGGGCCAGGAAGGACCTATGTTGACATCAGAAAAAGTAGGAAAGTCTCACTGGCCGTGGAGAGAAATAATGAAGGGAGACATGGACAGTGTCATCAAAGGGATTCTGTCCTGGATTGAACAAAAGAAAGCAGAATATCACAAATGCTTTTGATGTTTAAAAAGTAAAACAAGCCAGCAAACACATTTACAGTATTTATAATGCACAGCTTGGTTGTTGTCCAATATGTGTAAAGGACTCTTACAAAATACTAAGCAAAGATAGACAAATACATAAAAGGTAGTAGACGTGAATAATAAATACCCATTCAGCTGTTTATATTGAAAAAAACTGGTAAACATGTTTGTAATATTTGCAATGGAGAGATTGGTTATTAACCATCATATGTAAAATTTCTGTGTGTGTATGTGTGCGCACATGTGTGTGTATGTTTGTGTGTGTGCGTGCTGGGGGTTGAACCCAGGATCTTTGTACTAAGGAACATCCTCAGCCCTTTTTTATTTTTTATTCTGAGTCAGGGTCTGCCTATGTTGCTAGGCAGGGCTGGAATTTGTGATCCTCCTGCCTCAGCCTCCCGCAAAGCTAGAATGATTACACACACCACCACCAAATACTAAGCAAATAATAGACATACACCACAAAGGATATTAAGCATGAACAACAAATACATTTTCAGCTTTCTCAAAAAAAAAAAAACAAAAAAAAAAATCAACAACTAAAGTCCTGGCCAGTTAACCAATAGCTGTGTGATACGGGTAACCCCTTAAGTTAGCAGATAGCTTTTTAAACATTGAGTTCATCGGGGTAGCTCTTTAACTGGTTCTCCAAAAAACGGGATCAGACTTTGACCAAATTGGTTGTAACCCATTGTCTCAAAGTTATGTAAGGCAGATGGAGACTTTGGTTGTGTCATCTCTTCTCTAAATAAGGATCCAAAAAGAAAGAAAATACATTTGGTTGTGGTGGATGTTGCCCAGGCTGGGCTGGAACTTGTGACCCTCCTGTCTCAGCCTCCCAGAGAGCTGGTCTAGCGGACTTTCCGATTTGCACAGGCATTTCCAGGGTGCTGAGAGCTGGGACAGACCTGTGTCAGTGCACGCTGGTTCTTGGGTCGGGGGACCCCGAGATCGGCCCACAGTCCCCCGCACAGTGGTGTTGGCGGAAAGTCATGTTGCCCCGTGACACTGTCCGGTTGAAACCAAAATGGCCCCAGTAAACCAGCAGGATTCTCTTGGGTTCCTGTTTGCTTAAGGTTGGTCAAAGTGGAAGATTCAATAATCAAATGCTTACGGAAACCTTAATGCTTACTCCAAGTGGTCTTTCAAACGATTAGAAATGTGATAGCTCAGAAATAATGGGTGTTGTAGACTGAACTTTTATGTAATGGGATCGAGAAATTTGATTCTGCCTCTGGGATTGTATTCTGAGGACATGTGCCAAGGCGAGCAGGAGGGTTTGAGGATGTAAATCCGGGACTATTCGTAGTGAGTAAGGAGCTATTTCTCTTTTCCTGTTTGCAACCACAAGGACGTCATAAATTGCACCAACGACAGGGCTAAGAGGAAAGGAAATGGGGTGGCAAAACAGTACTTTCTCAGGCTCGTAGTGACTTTGTAGAAAGAGCCATGAGTCCCTGTGCCGGTAAATAAATGTAGACTGCATGAGAAAAACTGAAGGCTATAAAAAGATTAAACCCCAAACTCCAAGGTCACTCAGATGGAAGTTTCAGCAACAAAAAAAGAAAGTGGAGGAAATAGAATGAAGAAAATAATTCCGGTCATACTTCAGTCCTGAGATGGGAATTTGAAGTAAGAGTTTTCTGAAAGCTGAATAGAGTGAAGTGAAACAAAGAACAAAAAAACAAAAAACAAAAAAATCTGGGCATTGTGCTGCATAACTGTCATCCCAGCACGCTGGGAGGCTGAAGCAGGAGGATCACAAGTTTGAGCAAGTCCAACCAGGGCAACTTGGTGACCGAGTGAGACTCTGCCTCAAAATGAAAAATAAAAAGAGCCAGGAATGTAGCTCAGTGTGGAGCAACTATTGAAAAAACAAGTTTGTGCCTTGCTCAGAAAATGTGTAGAATTAGCATTTCAAAGTCCTGAAAAATGCATAGTATTGAAAAAGTAAGTTTATGCATTGTTAAGAAAATGTGTAGAATTAGCATTGCAAATGGAGAGGTAGCAGTAAAAAGAGAGATGTGAAAATAAAAATTTAAACATATGAACTGTTTACTTCCATATGGCAACAATCCACAGAGCTAGAAGAATAATTAGGTCCTTTCAACATAAAAACAATTACAAAAAAGTAGAAATTGGGTAAAGTAAAAAATAAAGTAAAAATAATATAATGATGTTAAGCCTGGTTGCTCCAATAAAGTGGTGTCTGTTCACGTTCTGTATTATTTAAAGGTTTATTTTCAAGTGGGGCATGGTGGTGCACACCTGTATTCTCAGCACTTGGGAGGCTGAGGCAGGAGGATTGCCATGAGTTTGAGGCCAGCTTGAACTACATAGTGAGACCCTGTCTCAATAAAGAAAGAAAGAAAGAAAGAAAGCTTTATTTTCCCTTTTCTGGTGAATGGTTTGAGAATAACCTCAGGATTGTGGAAACAGACTATTTCTCCTCAAACTTCAACTCGTCAATTTTACCAGTGTGCATCAGTAAATCTTCAATCTTCGTTACTGTGGTTGATGGTGATTTTGTATTCTCCTTACCCCTCTCATATTTAATACATGGAATGTTTTTGTAAGGTCACCCTGGTCTTTCTTCCATGATTATTTATCTAATTGTAACATCAGGGAAACTTGTGAATATTTTCATTTTATACTTTATATTTGTTATTTGTTTGGTCAGTCAAGTTGTTTCAGGAGTGCCGACCTCCCCCTTGGCTTCCTGGATGCTTTTCTTTTATTTCTGTCTATTTTGTAGAACTTTTTTAATTTCTTTTTTTGTCATGACTAGATTTTCCCACTTGTGATACAGTAGAATTTAAGCCAAATTATTAAAAAAAAGTAGAACAGAGGCATATTTTATTTTTTCAAAGAGCTCCATGTGTCAAGACTCAAGGGTCAAACTTGTATGCAATCAACAATGTAAGTTTTGAACACATAAGGTAAAAAACTGATGGAGGTTGTTGAGGGCTTCTGTTGGTTTCTACCCAGCCAATGTTCACACTTTTCTTCCTAAGGATTTTTCAGAAAGAAGCTACCTCTCTAAGAGATAACCCAAGGTAGTCTACCTCAAGATCATCTGTTCGATTTCTCATTTTTTTTTTTTTTGGCCATTTGCACACATTTTGAGTGTGAATGAAATGTGTGCACAGCTCTAGGACTCTATTTCCTGTGAATTCTACAATTTATTGGCATACAGATTTGCGAAGTAGTTGTGAACCATCTTTTTTGTTTCAGTAGTGTGTTATAATTTCACCTTCCTCATGTCCTTTTTTCTTTGTTTTTGTTTCTTTTGAAACAGGGTCTTGCTATGTAGTTCAGGCTGGCCTTGAACTCACTATGTAGCCCCGACTGGTCTAAAACTCACAACAATCTTCCTGCCTCAGCCTCCCAAGTGCTGGGATTACAGGCGTTGTGCCATGGTGCCTGGCCCCTTTTTTACTTCCAATTTGCATTGATTTGGGTCTTTCCTCTCCTTTTTTTTTTTCTTTTTTTTCTTTTTTTTTTGGTTAGACTGACTAAAAGTCTGTGTATTTTTTATTTTTTCAAAGAACCAACACATTGATTCACTAATTGTGTTTTTTGTCTCAATTTTATTGATTGCTGCTCTGATCTTTATAATTTCCTTCCTTGTACCAGTTTTAGGTTTGGCTTGTTCTTGTTTTGGTAGGAACTTGAGGTGCATTGGTAGGTTATTTATTTGTGCTTGCTGCATTTTTCTGATGTGGATATTCACAGCTATAAAATTCCCTCTTGGGGCTGCTTCCAAGTGCTGGCATTATCGTTTAGCTCTAGAAACTATCTTATTTTCTTCCTCGATTTCTTCTGTGACCGACTGTTTAGTTAAGAGTGTATTGCTTAGTTTTCATGCATCGGCATCATCTCTGCACTTGGAAGGTAAAGTGTGAATGTGAAGACCACGTGGATTAGACTCCTGGTCCATGTTCCCGAGCAGGGTCGGGGCGTCCTTGCGAAGACCAGGTTGTCCCATGCTGAACAGTCACCTGCCGTCCTCGTTTTGTGTCCCTTCCAGGCTCGTGCTCTCACGGGTATTCGATGAGGTGGTTGAGGTGAATTTGATGGAGAGTGAAGACTACACCCACCTGGCCTTTCTGAAGAGGCCAGAGCTGGGCGTCACCCTCACCAAGCTTCACTGCTGGACGCTCACACAGTACAGCAAGTGCGTCTTCCTGGATGCTGACACTCTGGTGAGTCCAGACTGGTGACGGGCACCGTGTCCTTCACTTGGTGAGGAGCCCATCAAAGACCAGGGTGCTGTGTGCTGAAGCTGGAGCATAACTCTCGCTGGTAGATTCCTGGATTAGTCAGTAGTCTGTTGCTGGGACAAAATAACTTAGAGGAGGAGAGATTTATTGGGCTCATGGTCTCAGAGGGTTCAGTCCATGGTGGCTGCTCCAAGGCAGGAACATCATGATGGACAGGTGTAGGGGAGGGAAGACTCTCACATCATGGTGGCCAGGAAGGAGAGAGAGAGAGACAGAGACAGAGACAGAGAGAGAGAACCTGAGTGACTCACGGTCTCAGAGAGTCCAGTCCATGGTGGGTGCTCCGAGGCAGGAACATCATGGCGGATGGGCGTGGAGGAAGAAAGATGCTCACATCATGGTGACCAGGAAGCAGAGAGAGGAGGGAGGAGCTGGGACAAGAATGCATCCTCACAGGTCACACCCCAGTGACCTCTTCCAACCAGGCCCAATGCACAGCACTCATGACTTCAGAGTGCCTTGTGTTGAGAGACTGAGTTTCTGGAAGATGACGAGGTGGTGGGTGCTGTGCCCCTCGGTGGAGTCATCGTGGCGAGCGGCTGGCTGAATGTGCGTTAGGCGCTCTCAGTGTTCTTCTGTGCCTCCCGCTGGAGGCAAAAGAGACGTCACAACCCATCCTCCTCCGTGTTTCGTTTGCCCAGGTTCTGTCCAACATCGATGAGCTCTTCGACAGAGGCGAGTTTTCGGCAGCCCCCGACCCCGGGTGGCCCGACTGCTTCAACAGCGGGGTGTTCGTGTTCCAGCCCTCCCTGGAGACGCACGGCCTGCTGCTGCAGCACGCCTCGGACCACGGCAGCTTCGACGGTAAGCGCGGGTGCCTGGGGGTGCGCCGGAGGACGGAGCTCGCACCGGGCCCAGTCCTGACCTCCTGGCTGGTCTCTGTTTCCACAAAGTAAAAGGCGACAGCAAAGATTCCCACAGAGCTGGCTGTGGTGGTGCACACCTGTAATCCCAGCTCTTGGGGAGGCTGAGGCAGGAGGATCTAAATCGGAGCTCAGCCTGGGCCACTTAGCACCTTAACAGGACTTTGTCTGAAAATTTAAAAAAAGAAATTAAAAAAGACTAAGGATGGAGCTCAGTGTAGAGGCCCTGGGTTCAATCCCCAGCACTGTTTTGAAAGACAATGGGGAAAAGGAGGAGGAAAAGATGTTTGTAAGTCAATAATGTAGCTGGGAAAACATTGAAAGGTCCCGACCAGTAGTCAGAAGGAGGAGACAGTGTTGGCCATTTGGAATAAGGAGACAGAGCTTTCCCAGCAGGACCAGATAATAGGTATTTTCAGTGTTGCACGCCCCAAGGTCTCGGACGCGAATACTCAGTTGCAGGCAATTCTGTAGTTGTTGCCCACGTAGACAGACTTGAACGGAAAATGTATTTTGGGTTTTCAATGTGCCTCTTTTTCTAGGGTGGGCAATCAGCAATTCAGTGAAGCAGGCTGGTGCACGTGTTGGCCCAGAACTCTGGGAGGCTGAGGCGGGAGGATTCCCAGTTTAAACTTAGCCTGGGCAATTTAGCAACGAAGCAGGACCTCAACTCGCAGTAAAAGTTAAAAAAGGCTGAGGATGTTGCTCAGTGCCAAAGCCCTGGGCTTAGTCCTCACTGCCACAAAGAGTATATTTAGTGAATTTCACATGGTCATATCGTCAGCTTTCTCTGAGTTTCAGGGAACATAATTCCATCAGCAGTGAAGTATCTTTGGGTGTGGGGTGATCATTGATAGACCATCGGTGCTGCAAATTTTACAAGAAATCCCAGACCCCCGAAGAATTGCCTGTAGCTCAGGGCGAATTCATCGGCCCACAGAAATAATGGGAAAACCCATCATTACATCCAGTAGAATTCACTGGGGGGCCAGTGGAAGACGTGGGAGATGATACGCAGCTTGCTAAATTGCCCACACTGGGATCAAAACTGATACTTTCCTGCCTCAGCCTCCCAGTTATTGGGGTGGGAGGTTATGGGCCGAGCATTTTGGAGAGAATGTGCACTTATTTTAGTCATGCGGGTGGAAGGACCAGTCACTTGGGAGAAGAAAGAGGAGGGACACTAGGTGGCCAAGAGGAGCATGTGTGAATGGTGCTTTGGCCGGTCACTGACTGACTTCTGTTTGTTTCGGTGGGTGACTCAGGGGCGGACCAGGGGTTGCTGAACAGTTTCTTCCGGAGCTGGGCAACGGCGGACATCCACAAACACTTGCCCTTCGTCTACAACCTCAGCAGCAGCACCCTGTACACGCACAGCCCCGCCTTCCAACAGTGAGCCCCCCGCACCCTCACCGCGGCCTGCCCCTCCCAGGACGCGCCGGCGTTGAGCCACACGCTGCATGCTGGTGCTTTTAAAAATACGTATTACAGCGAAAGATGCCTGGTGGCGAATCCCCTCAGAAGCCCGCCAGCTTTGCACACGCTCGTCCCACGTGCTGGCCGCTTTCTGCAGCAGCTCTGGAGCCCTCTTTTCTGAAGGTCTTTCCCCAGCGTGATCAAAAACCCTGTGACGCTGCTGCCCTGCACCATCCAGCAGAAAGGCAGCTTGTAAACACATGACGCCGTGTCTTCGCTCGCCTTAGTCACCGGATCTGGCACCGTGCGGCTCCCGGCTCTTCCCCAAGGTCAGAGTGACCAGGAAAGGTCAATGTTTTGAGTCCATTCAGGACGTTGAGGCAGCTGGGACGGCGCAGCTGAAGACCCTCAAGAGGGAGGATGCCAGAGCTGCTGCAGGAAGCCGCAAGTACCATGAAATGAGTGTGTGCAAAGTGGGGGATTTTGAGGGGATTTGCGGCAGTGTGTCTTTCCCTGTGGTAATATTTTTTTAAAAAAATTAAGTATTTTATATTTAATAGTCAATATTGTAATAAAATATTGACTATTAAATATTTACCATATCTTTCAATCATACCTTACATATCTGCTTTCAATATAGTGAAAACAAAGTTATAATACACCCTCTGGTTTGCATACCACTGTAGTTTTGGGTTGTCCCAAGATTTATGGCAGTGGTTCCCAAAGTGTCATTCAAGGAACCCCATGGGGGTTCCCTCTCAAAAAAAAAAAAAAAAATCCTAAGATGTTATTTCCCATCTTCCCTCATTTTTTTCATGAATATATACTGGAATTTTATGAAAACTAAACAGCATCAGATAAGGGAATACACTGAATAGAGAGATAAAAGAGAAGCCAGCGGCATCTTTGTAGGTTCCAAGAATTATGGTAATTTTGGATTAGGATGATTCAAAAAGTGAGGCTAAAAGATTCCCTGTTTCTTGTAATATTTTTAAAGAGGGGGAATTTTTTTCTGTGAAAAATGTGCCATCGTAGCGGGTTGATTTTGTTCCAATGAATCGATTGCCACCCCTCCCCTGTTTTCAGTTGTAGTTTGTTGTTCAAAATGGAGAAACAGAATCCACACTGACTGAGCTTTTTGTGTTTTCAGTAAACACAGAGCGTGTTATTTTTTGTTTTTTTGCTTTGGTGCCGGGGATCGAACTCAGGGCCTTGCACTTGCTAAGCTAGCACTCTAACCGCCGAGCTAAATCCCCAGTCTGTGTTTTCAGTAATATTTGAGTGTTCAGGGGTTTGGGCGACTAACATTTTTGAGGTCTGCTCTTAGAGGACAGATGGCAAAAAAAAAAAAAAATGAAAATAGAAAACATGAGAATCACGTACAGGACGGAGAATTCTGAATTACACATTCTCAGCTCGTGGACCTATAAGATGCAGAAACTGTTTCTTGCGGAGTGAAAATGATCTTTGTGTTTTGTTTTGTTTTGTTTTTAATGCACGGAGCTTGGGTGTAATGTGTCAGCACCGTGTGGCTTTGGTATTGAAATTTCCTGGGGCGGAGATTAAAGAAGAAAATGTCCCCCAGGCAGCTACAGAGACGGGGACAAAGAAGTCAGCTGTAAAGGTCCGGAGGGGAAATTTCAGAATCTTTTTTAAAAAGAAAGAAGCTCATCGTGACTTTGCAACCTGCATTCTGTGCTCTAAATGTTATGAGATTTTTGTCCTCATCATTTGAAGGGTATGACGGCCGTTAACTGCCTGTCTTTAAAAATCTGATTTTCCTTTCAGTTTTAGAACAAATCTCAATGTGTGTGTGATTTTGTCTCTCGGTTTGCAGACACAGAAATAGAGGTTGGGCTGAGGGTGGAGCACAGCGGTCGTGTGCAGCATGTGGGAGGCCCCAAGTTTGAGCCTCGGCTCTGCAGAAATACTTAAAGATGAAAGAAACAAAATGAAATACCGATTGGGTATTGCTAACCCGAAGAGCCCAGATGTAAAATGCTCCAAAATGCAAAACTTTTTCAGCACCACCGTGTTGGCACACGTGGGAAATCCCACCATCAAAAATGCACTAAAGCCGGGCGTGGTGGCGCATGCCTGTCATGTCAGCACTCGGGAGGCTGAGGCAGGAGGATTGCCACAAGTTCCAGGCCGGCCTGAGCTGCACAATGAGACCCTGTCTCAAAACAAACAAACCAACAAACAAAAAAAAACCCCAAAAGTAAATAAATAAATAAACGCACTAAAAATATCGCACAAGACTGTCTGCAGGCTGTGTGTAGACGACGCATGCGAAACACAGATGAATTTCTTGCTTCTGTTTGTTCCTTTCCCAGGTTATCTCTTTAGACACTTGTCGTTTTTGCAAAATCTGGGTATATCCAAAAGCAAGAAAGCCTTCAGGTCTCATGCATTTTGCATAATGGATGTGCAATGTGCACTTGCCTGCTGCGGCTGTTTAAAAGTTATCTTCCTGCAGCCTGGCTGCAGGCCGCCCTGGCTGTCTCGGTGCCCCTGTGACCGGCGGCCTCCTTTTTGCACCGTGCTCAGACCCGCCCTGGCTTGGAGGGACTTTTGCTTCTGTTGAGACTTTGGTCACTTCCCAACGGGAGTCAGGTCCGCCCTGTGTCCTCCTCAGATTCGGGTCCAGCGCCAAGGTGGTCCACTTCTTGGGGTCCAGGAAGCCCTGGAGCTACACGTATGACCCGCAGACCGGCTCGGTGGTGGAGCGGGACTCGGGCGTGGACGACCGGCAGCAGGAATCCTTCCTCGGTCTGTGGTGGGGCATCTACCACGGCCACGTGCTGCCCCTGTGTGGGGACCGCCCGGCCACCAGCCTGCATGAACCTGCCGGCCGCACGGTAAGCGGGCTCCTCTGGTTTCCACGCTGCCCTCCTTTGATTCCTCCGTGTTTGCAGCACACCGTGATCATGTTCCGTGTGGGCAGTCAGTGCACAAACAGGACACAGCTTCATGCCTCTTTCATCCCCACTCCTCCCGTCCCACCCTGCTCCTTCCAACTCCTGGTCTCTTCCCATTTACAAAGTCTTTATTTTCATTTTTTTCTTCCATTCTGTTTTTTTTTTTTTTTCATCTCCTTTCTCTCCCTTCCCTCCATCTCTTGGCCCCCTTTCCATGTGAGAAAGATCGATCTCCCTTCTTTTTTTATTCTGTTTTTTTAACTTATAGTTTGGTTTTCTCATAGAAGAGAAACCATGTACTATTTAAGCTCAGCTGTCTGATTTCTTTCACTTAACATGGTAGTCTCAAGGTGCATCCATTTTCCTACACATGAGTCACGTTTATCCTTCTTCACGTCAGAGTAGTACTCCACGGTGTGTAAACACCACATTTTCCTTACCTGTTCGTCTGCGGATGGACATACAAGCTGCTTCCAGGATTTAGAATTGTAAGCTGTGCTGCTATAAACATGGCTGTGTGGGGGTCACTCTAATATGACGTCTTTAACTCTTTCGGGAAGACATCCAGAAGGCGAATGAATATCTGGCTCAATGCAGTTTTTAGTTTTCCCATTTTAAGGAATCTCCACCATGCACATCTGTACGTACTGTGCGTCACAGACAGCTACAGAAAATGGATTATTTCCTCTTGTCTTTTGAGACAGGGACTTGCTAACTCTCCCAGTTTCCCAGGTTGGGCTTGAACTTGGGATCTTCCTGCCTCAGCCTCCTAGAGTACCAGGATGACACACGTACACCACCCAGCCTGACTTGAGCTTGCATTTAATGCGAGCAGAGGGGCGGGTTGGGATCCTTGTCTGTCCTAACAGGAGGGTGGGTCTGAGGGCCCAGAGGGCAATGGGCTCATTCAGAAGATGTATGAAGGACTCGCTCAGTGTGTCCGTTTTTCTATATGTGCAGGTTTGCCTCAGTGGTACTGATGTGTCCAGTGCAAACTTAGCATCCGGAGCTAGAGACCTGTGTGCAAATTCAGCCTCCAGCACAGAGGGGCCGCCGTGTGCAACGCCAGCACTTGGGTCTGACGCCAAGGAGGGTGAGACCCACCCTCCCGCTGAAGGACGCCGTTCGCAAGATGTGAGTGCCTGCCTTCCACGTGACTGGGTGGAGAGCTGAGCTCTGGCTCCCAAGGAGGGAAAGGGATGGTCTTCAAATTCCTCGGGGGTCCGGGGATCCTACAGGCGTGTGGGATGTGGTAGAATGAATGCTGACTGCCCACCAAAGATGTCCGGGTCTAATGCCAGGAATCTGTGAATGCGGCCGTCTGTGGTAAAGGGACTTGCTGGAGGTGATGGAGGATGTTGA
This sequence comes from Hystrix cristata, assembly GCA_004026905.1. NCBI lineage: Eukaryota > Metazoa > Chordata > Mammalia > Rodentia > Hystricidae > Hystrix > Hystrix cristata. The sequence goes on from PVJO010028036.1 coordinate 18,015, forward strand.
CAGGGGACGAGGATGCCAGATGACCTTAGAGAAACCAGTAAGATGATAAGGATCCTTGTAAGAGTGAAAACATAGGGTCAGTCAGAGCGATGGTAGAACCACCCAGGGAAGAGCCGTGCCTGGCTTGGTGCTGTGTACAACATTCGTGCCTGGAACTTGGAAAAGAGACACAAGATGGCAACACCATGTGCAGAACCACATGTGTTAGTCAGCGTGTGCCACTTGTGACAGAAAACCTAGAAACAGAACACAGAGGTGGAGAGTTGGCTTTGGCTCATGGTCTCAGAGGAGTCGGTCCATGGTTAGTTGGTCCAAGGTAGGAGCCTCATGGTGGATGGGCGTGGAGGAGGAAAGATGCTCGCATCATGGTGGCCAGGAATCAGAGAGAGAGAGAGAGAGAGAAAGAGAGAGAGAAAGACAGAGACAGAGAGAGAGCCTGAGTGATTCATGGTTTCAGAGAGTTCAGTCCATAGTGGGCTGCTGCAAGGCAGGAATAACATGGTGGACAAGTGTGGGGGTGGGAAGATACTCACGTCATGGTGTCCAGGAAGGAGAAAGCAAGAGAGAGACAGAGAGAGAGAGAGAGACAGAGAGAGAGAGAGAATGTGTCTGAGTGACTCATGGTCTCAGAGGGTCCAGTCCATGGTGAACTGCTCCAAGGCAGGAACATCATGGCTGATGGCCATGTGGGAGGAAAGGCACTCACATCATGGTGGCCAAGAAGGAGAGAGAGAGAGAGAGACAGACAGA
>PVJO010028037.1:0-18767 GCA_004026905.1 Hystrix cristata
TAAAATAAACACCAAATTTGTTTTGAAGACTAGTACAAATAATTTTAAGAATACAGAATATGTCATTCTTATGTTTTTCTATTGATTGCATACCAGTACAAATATATTTTGAGTATACCCTGGTAACTGACATACATAATAAAAATTAATTTTACCTGTTTCTATTTACATCTTTAAAGCACAGCGTTGCATTAGAGAAACTACATTATCTGGTTATTTTATTGGAATCTTTTAAAAGAGCGCTTCCCAGCAGCATCAGATGCCTCAAGCCATTTCAGCGTTCTTCCCAGATAGCCTCACCGGAAAAGAGCCTCACTGGAAAAGTGCTCACCTGTGGAAAGCAACAATAAACTCTGGTTTTGTTGTCTAAAAAAAAAAAAACAAAAACTTCTTCCCCCCACCTGTCTTTTAGTTATGCAATATGATCGTGGCATGTCTAGGCCCAAGGTTTTTAAAATTTCATACTGGAATGTCGAGGCATGAATTGTTAAATCTATGTTCTACAGATCCTATTATTTTAAGGATAACTTTTGGGCATAACCAGAAAATTTTAGTAATTTTTACCACTGTATCATATGATATCTCTGGATACCCCAATTTTGGACACTTTAATAATGAATATGCACTTCATTTTTCATATGCCCCTCTGTTCATAGTGATAATCAGAGAGCAAGCTTGGGGACAATGGCTTTCAAATTAAGATTTCAACATTTAGATATCACACCTGGAACCTCTGTAGCATTCACCCCACATTCATTCAGTGCAATTCACAGGTTCAGTATTCCCACCTGCACAAGATAAAAAATTCTGTGCCCTTCTAAGCAGAAGATGGATGGAGCACTCTTAGTGCAATAGCAATAAACGCTGGTCAGTAGCATGAGAGGACTTGCATTCAGGTAATATTTCAAAATATGATACATCTTTCTGAATAGTATTCCCTCATGGTTTACAATTTTTTTACTCAGTTTAATTTCCAATCAGAAAACAGCTTGTAAAGTAAAAAAGAGAAGGCTGCAGTTCCTTTTTTCTTAATAAACTCGTATACTGACATTGAATAAACTAATATATTGAAATAGAATTAACTTGTAGAAAGAGAAGACTAAAAAACAATAATTATTAAAGACTAGAAAAACATTGTAGACATTGTTGACAGTTTTGTGCGTGTCTTTCAGATCAAGGATTATGGGTACATATCTACATAGAATTAAATTTTTGTCATTTCTTGTGTAAACTTTTCTGTTTTCTTTATTCATTTTAGTGTTTAATGTCTAGTAATGTCTTTGTAATTAAAACTTGTAAAATTAACATGTATTCAGTATATAAGCAAAATGAGGACTCTCACTGTGCAGTGCTTTGACTCAAAAGTGTTGTGAACTTACCAATTTAACAATCGGTGAGCAATAATAGCTGTCAGGTGCCTGCCTGTTGCCCCCGTTAAAGCCACACTTCTCTGTGACCTCACAAAGAGCTTCCGGCTCCTGCCCCTTCGCCTTTCTTTCTCCTGATGTCTGCGGGTTTGTAGTGCTCTTTAAACATAAATTGATGATTATAATGCTGGCTTCATTTGCTATACTTGTTAAACAAAACTGATGCAAGGGAACGAATTGGCAATAAACTTCAAATCTGTGCATTCCATAAGCTTAGGTCCAGAAGAGAGACAAAAATCTCCTTATTCTTTCAGATATTTTATCTATGCTTTAATAATGTTGGTTTAAAATCTCTCTTTGGTGTTTTAAGCTTGTTTTATAATGCACACGTGCATTTTCCAAGTAATTTCTTTTATTTAAATTTGTGTAACATATATTTTAATGATTATTTTACTTCAAATGTGATTATAAAGATAATCTTTTTTTGAAACTCGTTAATTTTTGTGAAAATATATTTCATTATTGTGGGATTCTAGAGTACAACATGTCTATTTTAAGAATCAAATTTATCAATGTTTTAATAATTTGAAACTGTTGATTTATCCCAATATTGAAAAACCAACTATATTACCCAAACTTCCAAATCAATGACAGAATTATGACTTTTCTTATATTAATATTGCTTAAAATCATTGTTTATCTTTCCTTTTATACCTACTCTTTCTAAAATCTGCATTTGTACGTATTCCTCATTGTCTCTCCTTGTGATTAACATTAAAAATTTCATAAACATTTATTGCCCATTGTTTGGGCTCATCTCTCATCACACAAATGACTTAGTAATTTCATATGTTTATGAGCTCTTTCTACTCTCCTGTTATTTTTATAAGGTATACTTTTATCGAATATTCATTTAGATAGATAGATTTTATCTGTTTTGGTTCGCAATCCCTTCGATAGAATGTATGAGTTTGTAGAGAGTACATAAGTTAAAAAATACTTTAATTCTAATTAAATTAATGTTACCTTGTTTTCCTTATTACATGAAGTAGAGAGCATTCATATTATGTTATTACACAACCATAACATAATGTGTGGATCTGCTGGAGTCATTCTGAGCACACAGGGCAGCACACAGACATCGGCCATCCGTGCCTGCAGGAGGGAGGGCTGGGAACTGAGGGGACCTGGGCCAGGTCAGGACCTGTTCGCATATTACGCAGACACTGCGTTTTCCTGTCACCCTCGCTCCCAGGAGCCAAGGAGACGAGGGGTCAGCTGTGGTCTGGTCTCAGCCCTGGAAAACCTAGCACAGGACTGATGTAGCCCTGCAGCGGGGGAGACCAGCCTCCAGACTGCGACATGGCTTCTCCCATTTGGACAGAAGCTGAGAAGGAGGCTCGGGGAAAAGCAAACATGATTTTCATGTTCCTCCTTTTATTAGGTGCTATCCAACAGTAGAATCCTAGAGGAAATCATGGTCTCCAGTATAGGTGCCCACAGAAGGAAGCATTATGCCCGTGTGTGTGTGTGTGTGTGTGTGTGTTTAATTGTGTGAGCATTAAAGCTATTGCTCTTGCTGCTCTCAGGCGTTACCTGATCTTACTAGGCTCCCTCATAGCCAGAGTCGTTTCAAATGGTTTTCTAACATTCAAAGTGATACACCTATCTGCCATGAATGTATTCACCCTCCCCGTATTGTTCTCTCATTACATTTGTAGTCCATTCCTTTCTCTTATTATTTTTCTTCCCATACCCTATCCAATACCCCCTTTTCTCTTTCATTTTAATGCGTAAATATTCATATTTACCCCTTTTCCCCCCATCCGATCCCATATTATTACTCACGCTTTCTGATCCTAAGTTAGCAAGAAAGTTGGAGAAATTTCCAAACAAATTATAAATTATATGTTAATGTATGATTTATTTTTTAGATAATGATATTTCTGATGATTAGTCCGTCTTCACCAAGCACTGCTAAGAATTCAATCTAGCAAAAAAGGTCAGTAATAAGACCATAATTCTAACCCTAAAAGTGCCTCTGGATAAAACATTTCAGTTTTATTATTATGTTTTAATTTCTTCTCATGTTTTTCAAGACAACACTTTACATGAATGTTTGTAACAAAGCAAGTTATATCACGCACAACATAGGATGGTGTTGGTTCATAAGAGATGCACATAATAGGTCAAGATAGATTATGTTTTAGTTACCAAATTAGTATACGATGCTGAACATACATTTTTATATTAATTATGCAAACCTAAAATTACAGATCCAGATTAGTTTTTTTCCTCACATTTCGGAAATGATGGGAGGAAATTACTGTTGTGTACATAATATGTTAACAAACCTTCAATTGCTTCATTTTCCTCTTGAATTTTGATGTTTTCTATTTTTTCAATGAATATATGTTATATTTATGGCCAAGTCATACATTTAAGTATAAAAATATTTCCAGCTGAAAATCTTATTTTTCTACACTTCATAGTATCAGTGGTAAAGCAACTGTGACTCAAGAAATTTGTTCTCCAACTTCCAAGTCAAAAAATTCCTGATTAATCACTGTAATGTGAATATTGTTCTCTGCAAGAGATTATGTAACTATGGGTCAATTTGAAAAGTAAATGAATTAAGTTCAGGAAAAACAAATTAATGTACCACAAGAGAAGATGAAGGAATCTAAAATGGGGGGAATTAGAAGAGAAAAGACAAAATCTTTTTGTTCATTAAAAATTGAAATTTAGTCCTTGGAAATGGGCCAAGGAATCTTCCTTGGAAATTACTCCCCGAGGATGCCAAATGCCGAGATACTCTGAACGCACCTTATATGAGGCGCCCTGAAATTTCCAGACTCGGAAGGAACACACACACTCTTCTGTTTATATTCACAGGGCCTCCCTCTGATTCTTTTCTGAAAAAACTACCTGGTGACGTTTCTATTCAATCAAGAATTGCACAAAGTTTCTAGAGTGATATAACCTTCCTCAGAGGAAACAATGAATGCACGAAAACATGAAAATAACTTACTTCTAGAAAATAAATTGCAGAAATTTTCAGCTTCCTGTATGGTTTTCATATTTTATTTTTGAGAATAATTTGTGGTTGACAAATTTTCTAAACAGATAAAATTGGAAGACTTTTTTCAGCATCTTTGACACACAGTAAGTATCATTCTTCAAACTGGAGGCGATTATACTAGGCAAAATAAAAGGGATTTCATCACAGAAATATGCACGCAAGTATCATTTAGGCCTCACCATAAGTAATGTTAAAGTTTATGAGAAAAGGAATATAGAGTTGGTGAAATCAATATATGCAAGTAATGGACATATTCTGAACTTCTAATTTTTGAAGAAACGTGGTTTTAAAAGCTCAAGTTAAAATATACATTGTTACCAGAGCTGAAGGTCCATAGCCTCTCCCTGACTCCAAAACAGGTGAGGAAAATATGCTTTGATGGAAAGAAATGGGTTTATTTACACCCCAGGAGGGAGAGGGGCCTCTTGCTGCCTCACAACACTGCCTGGGAGTTAACTTGCCCACTGCCTTTTATGTCCAGGTTACCCCAAACTCCCTTCCTCCCTTCTCCAAAGTAAGCCAGCACTTGGCCTCCTGGGGCCGCTCTGCATATACTTTTCAGAGCAACATGAAGCTCTTCCAAAAGAGCACAACTTCTCTGCACAGTCCGCTGAATGGACAACAGGAAGAATGGATATTCCTGCTCCCATATAGGGGAAGTTGCAGAAGCAGACTATTTCAAAAAATCTGAAGTTTTAAAGGTCCTGTTTTCTTTCACTTACTGTTTTATTAGGAATTTAATATTAGTTTAACTCATCTAAATCTTCAGAGTGAAATAACTTTAATTGCAGTAATAAGACATTGGGAAGAAAAGGAGAGTGAATACATGAAAATGGATTTTAGTGTAATCAATTATATGCTCCTCTTCTGTGTAGCTTAAGCAAGTTCTAAGCAAGGAAACAGCATTATAATTCTGTTATTTCGAGCCACAATATATATTTACAATCAGTCAATGTGTAACTGCTTGATTTTATGTAAGTATTCTGTGGGCCTTTTTTATGACGTACACTAACTGGATAAGAGTCATTATAGTGTAATATTTTCTGAGAATTGAACATACTACTAATGAAAAGGGTTCAAAATAGAAGGAATTTTATGCTAAAATAAGGATGTAACCCTTTACTGTATCAGGAACAAACATCATTACATAGCCATCGCTATACAGGGCAAACATTTTAGCACTCATCTTCACATTATTTTTCGTCGATTTCCAGAGACACTAATATGTAAAACACTGAGGCAATCATAAAACAAAAATGTTTTTGGAGACAGGTACATTTTTAAAATTGATTATTCGACAGATAAGTGCAGCCTGCACCATGGACAGACGGAACTCCACCGACGCGCCTGACTTCCTCCTCGAGGGGCTGACGGAGGCTGAGGAGACGCGGCTGGTCCTCTCCGTGCTCTTCCTCTTGATATACCTGATCACGGTGCTGGGGAACGCGGGGATGACACTGCTCATCCGCCTGGATCCCCAGCTCCACACCCCCATGTACTTTTTCCTCACTCACCTCTCAGTTCTCGACCTCAGCTACTCCAGTGTCATCACCCCTAAAACCTTACAGACCTTACTGACATCCAACAAGAACATTTCCATCCTGGGCTGCTTCACTCAGCTGTACTTTTTTATAGTCTTCGGTGTTGCCGAATGTTTTCTTCTCTCCTCGATGGCCTATGATCTCTATGTGGCTATCTGCAACCCTCTAGGCTACTCACTCATCATGTCCACAAGACTGTGCTGTGCCCTCCTCGCTGGCTCATATGCTATTAGTTTTTTGGATTCCACTGTTATGGTTGTTTGCACGAGCAGATTGCATTTCTGCAACTCTAATATTATCCATCACTTTTTCTGTGATTTATCCCCAATTTTAGCCCTGGCTTGCAGTGACACTTACAATGTTGAGATCATGATATTCATTCTTGCTGGTTCAAACCTAATGCTGTCCCTCATCACCATATCTGGGTCCTACGTCTCCATTCTCTCCACTATCCTGAAAATTAATTCCGCTGCAGGAAAGAGAAAAGCCTTCTCCACCTGCGCCTCCCATCTCCTGGGCGTCACCATCTTTTACGGCACCACCATCTTTACTTACTTAAAACCGAAGGCGTCCTACTCCTTGGGAAAGGATCAGGTGGCTTCTGTGTTCTACACCATCGTGATCCCCATGCTGAATCCCCTCATCTACAGCCTCAGAAACAAGGAGGTGAAAAAAGCTGCCCTTAGAATCTTTCAGAAGAGACAAGGCTGCAGACAACTAGAATCACAGTGTTCTTAGGCATTTACACCTATCCACTTGTGTTTTCTTACTTTCTTTTTTCTTCTGAGAAATTCATTTGTCCCTTTTGGGAAGCAATTGAAATTATTTGCTTTTTCCCTCTCCAGTTCCCTTCCACTTAAGCAACGTGATCTTGGACATTTCCAGTCACAGGTTTTTACAAATTCTATTGTAGTTTCCAGTTATGAATCAAGGTTAAATCTATGATTGAGAACACATGTGCTTTTAAAGACAATCACAGTGCAAAATAAGACAATTTTTGTAATTTAAAAAACTCTGTCATACAATATTGTTGCATAAACCAATTTTAGAGAATTTTACAGTGAAGAAGCACTACGCTCCCCATAAATCATTTTGTGTATAGTGATATTGAGATGCACGTTCTACAGCAATTGCCTTTAAATCAAGAATCCAGCATTTAGATTCTAGATCTGTCATCTGTTTAGCATTTGCCCACATTAATTCCTGGAAATGCCCAAGTTCAGGATCCCTCCTGCCCGCCCAGGACGTGGGACAATTTCCGGTCCTTTTCAGCAGAAGACAGATAGAGGACCGTGAGTGCAACAGTAATAAATGCTGCCGTGGTCCTCAGAGGACTTGCGTTCCTGTAATATTTCTGAATAGTATGACTTACAGTTCTACGAATCTCTTTTATTCAGTTTAATTTGCAAAGAGAAAAAATAACATAAAAATTTAAAAAGGAAGACAGCAGTTCCACATTTGGGATTCTGAATAAATTAGTATATGGAAGTAGAATTAAGTTATAGGCAAGTGATATGTCGTAAAGTTGAAGACAATTTGCAAAATGGTAATTATTGAAGACAAGAGAAACACTGTACCCATTTTTGACAGTTTTGTGCCTGTTTTTCTAGATCAGTGGTCATGAATATGTCTATATATTTAACATAATTTTTATCCTTTCTTGTATATTCTTCGCTTTTTTATTTGCTTTAAAGTTTAATATCAATAATCTCTGTGTAATTTAAACCTGCAAGGTGAACACCTACTCAGTATATAAGCAAATTTAAGATTCTCCTTGTGCAGTGCTTTGAACCAGAAGTGTTGTGAATTTACGAATTTAAAAACAGTTACCAATAATAGCTGCAGGTTCCTCCCTGTTACCCATGTTAAAGGCGCGACTTGCTCTGAGGTGACCAGGAGCTTGGGCCGCCTGCCTCTTTGTCTTTCTCCTGCTGTCTGCAGGTGTGTAGTTTCTTTAAAAATAATGATTATAATGTTGGTCTCATTTGTTACGCATTTATAAATTAAAATACTGCATAGGAAAGGATCGACCATGAATTTAGAGTGTGGTTATTCCATAAACTTTGATCACGAAGAGAGATAAAATCTCCTTGTTCATAAAAATATTTCATCTGTGCATTTATGCCAGTTTAAAATTTCTCTTTGCTCTTTTAAGTTATTTTGTAATATACAGTTCCATTCTCCAACTAAGCTGTTTTATGTCAACTTGTATAACATTTAATATACAGATTGTTTTACACCAAACATGTGATTATAAAATTATTTACTCTGTACCTCAGTGGTTAGAGTGCTTGCCTTGGAAGTGCAAGGCCCTGAGTTCGATCCCCAGCACCAAAAAAAAAAAAAGTTTCCTCTGAAATTTAAGTTTATATTTTGTAAAATATACTTTGTTATTTCCTATTTCTAAAGTATATCTCTGTTTGAAGAATTAATATCTATCAATGTTTCCATAATTTAAGGTTCTTAATTCATTTTTTCAAATATTTAAAAATGTACTATATTACTCAAATTTCCAAAGCAATGACAAGAAATTAGAAATTGAAATGTTATTTTTAATCTCAAATAAATATTTATAAATTAACTCTTAAAAAGAATTTTGTTTGGATTCCTATGTAATGATGCTATTTTTCTGGCAGAGTCACAAAACAATCACCCACTTGAAAGAAATGGAGTTTTATCAAAAATAAATATCTACACTATTGTGCTGCCTCCTTTTTTCTGATTTTTTCATAGGACATATTACCACAGGAACAGAAAAGTTTTATCTCCAGTGTGGCCTTCCACCACCTCCAGAGAAGGAAACTTTGACTATATTTTCTGCCTTATTGTTCCTCAAACCTATATGCCCTCATCTGTGTGGGACTTTCCCCTGAGAGTTTCCATCTGGAACAACTTCCTCCCAGGTACTTGTAAGACTCTTCATTCGAGTGTTCGCTTCATTGAATTCTACTTTGACCACTGTCTGGATAGCTTCGAAAGCTTACTGAGTAATGAAGACACTTTGGAAGATCAGGGACAGCTGGGGAGAGCCACATACACTGAACTCTGGGTTCCGTGAACTCCAGGTTCTAGCCCAGTTCATCCCGTATTTACTGTACAAGAAAATTAAGTATAATACAGGTTCTTAGAGGACAGTGGTTAACTGTGTTTTATTCTTGGGGTTCATATTAAGTCTTGAGGGAGGGAAATAAAGCGGAAACGCAAGCTTTACTCAAGGTGAGAGAACATCCAGAGACTTGAAGGACGCGTTTGCTAATAAACATGCTTCTTCTTGGCCTCCGCTGTGTGGAAAGTCAAGGTGTCCTTAGATGAACTCTCCTGTTCCCACGACTATGTCTCCTTGCCTCCTCCTGCTCCAACTACTGAGCCCCACTTACTGTGTTCTTTACAGGGTGTTTCTTCAATTAGAGTACAGGTTACGATCTTATCACATATTGTTACATTTTCTTTTGACTTTTATGGGATTTTTTTCACCTATGAATACTAAGACTGACACAGTCAGACACCCACATCAACTTTTGAGTTGCCTCAAGATTCTATGAGCTATTTATAACAGTTGATTTGAAGTATTCCATAATTTCCTGTAAGTTTACAAAGCTTAATTAAAATGAGTCATATTTTCCATCCATAATGGAATAGAACATAAAATTATTGTTTTGGAAACAAAAATCAACTGTTGACTGTTATTTAGTTTAAAACTGAATTCAGACTTTATATTATACTTAGCCATAAAAATGGAAAATCAACTTTACATATATAAGGTACAAAAATATTAGAGAGCCAAACAAAACACATAAGTGAAAAATAATGTGACCTGTACAAGATAAATAGAAATATATTCCAGTACTTTGAAATGCATAAAAATTAAGATAAATAACTATTTGTACTAGATGCTAGAGAGAAAAAATTAATTCAAACTAGTGAGATTAGGGAAATAAAACAAGAAAATAGCAATTGAAGTATTACACTTTTTCAAACATTTTATTTATTTATCAAAAAATGAGAAGAGAAGCAATTTATTCACTATAAGGAAATGATCAATGTGTATTTTGGTGGATATGCTGATACACTTGAGAGAAATCGCTACTCATACTCGAGTCAAAATATCACAAACTACTTCATAGATTTTATACATACTGTCATTCAAAAATCAAAATAAAACAAACAAAAGAAATTTGATTCTTTAAAGAGTCAAAGACGAAAGTGAAGAAAAAGTGCAGTGAGAATATTGTAGAACAGAGAGTGAGGGAAGGGAAAAGAGAGAGGAAAAAATGAAGCGGTAAATAAAAGTTGAAATTTAAAATGTGATGACCTCAGAGTTAGAATATATGACTGTTTATGTTGAAAGCATTATAAATCGTTGGTTTTAGTTTAGTCGTTCTTGTGAATAATAGTTAGAAGCCTGCTCTGTGGTCATAAGCAGCTCCACATATGGCCCCAATGTGTTTCAGTTATAGAAAATCTTGAGTAATAAAAGCTTCCTTGTGGTATCTTGCCATCTCATGGATCCTGAGGTGATATTAGCACAGAATTTCACCCTCAGTCTCTCATTTCTCTTGAATCGAAACGTTAGCGTTAGCCTGTCTCAATATAAACTAAAATATGGATGAATAGCATTGTCTTTGCCCAAGTCTATAATACGTAAAAGAAGTGGTTCTTGCCCACCACAGTGAATGTTCTCCTGAAATTTTCAGACACAAGTAGATCTTCCTAAGAGAGTCAGTTTTCTGTATACATTGCAGTCAATTTGTCCATGACTTAATGCAAGATTCATGGTATCTATGTTCCTTGATTCTCACTGTGTACCTTTTCTAATTCTATCTTTGCTTCCTCATCTTAAACAGATAATGCTCTGTGAAATATTTCACTTTCATTATTATATTTAGTTTCTTTTTGTTCTTCTCAAAGCAACATTTTACTTGATTGTATATAACAAAGCAATTTCTTTGCTCACTGAATTCGTTACAAAACCGATGTTCGATTCTGAACTGATTTTGTATTTCTGCTCATATTTCTGTTGCAAAATAAAAACAACCTCAAGTACCATAAAACTCTAAAACACGTTCCAAAAGTATGGCATTAGATGAAGCACGTGACATTGGCAAAATGGAATGGAGTTCCTGTCCCATTCCCGTGTGCCTCGGAATGTGCATTTGTGAGCTATGAATATTCAATACATTTAGTAAAGGATGAGACCCCATAGAATATGTAACATGGAGAGGTGCTGGTTAATTAAAAGTTAACATAACGTAGATCGTGTTAGAATGTAAAGTTTCCATTATAATATTAGGGTGAGACTGAATAAGCAGTATGGTACTAATGATGTAGTGTTATAAGTGCACGTTCATGGGGACAAAGTTCATGGACACAAAGTTCTTGGGCACAAAGGAAAATAATTGGGACAATTACTAGTATGTAAAGAAAATGTTAACAAGTCTGAAATTCCTTCATTTTCATCACTGAATTTTGTTCTCTATTTCTTTCTAATGTATATGCCTTACTTCAATGGTCATGTCATACTTTTAAGTATAAGACGTTTTCTGGCACAAATTGTAATTTTCCTTCCATTACGGTCAGTCACTAAATAAGTAAGTCTCTGGAATGTCTTCTCTGTCACCCTGCTCCAAAATTCCTGATTGGTCACTTGAATGTGAACAGAATTCTCTGCAAATTTGTGTAGTTACATACCAATTTAAGAAGTAAATTAAGTTCAACAACAATTTAACTTCCCTCAAGAGAATCTGGAGTGATTTCAGCCGACAGTGTGTGACTTCTCATGGAATAGGCAAAGTCTTTTGTTTACTTAGTCCTTGAACTTTCCTCCTTGGAATCAGGCCAAGTAGTCTTGCAGGAAATTGAGCCCTGAGGATGACCAAATGTTGCATTATTCTGAAGGCCCATTGTATGAGGCACCTGGGATCACCAGGCTGAAAGGGAAGGCACACACTCTTTGGCTTATATTCAACATTCCACCCTCCATTCTTGCTCTTGTTCAGGCCCTGAAGAAGATTTCTAGGGTTATATAATGTGCCTCACTAAAAAAATGAATGCACTGAAACATAAAAATATGTTATATCAGGAAAAACAAATATATCTGAAAAATTTTCAGTTTCTTATATGGTTTGCATATTTTATTTCTCACAGTAGTTGAGGGTTGACCAATTTTTACCCAGGTAATCTTGGAAGAAGTTACATTTTTCAGCAACCTTGTCTCACAGTAAGTATCATTCTTCAAATTGGAGTCGATTAGATGACATAAAATAAAATGGGTATTTCATTAGAAAAATTTGCATCCAGGTAAAATTTAGGCCTTAGTATGAATAATGGTAAGATCTGTGAAACTAGAATATAGAGTTGGTGGTTTCAAAGTCTCTGAGAAATAGATATATTTGGAAAATAGAATATTTTGAAGAAACTTGATTGTGAATGGCCAAGTTAGGAAAAAAATACTGTTACCTGAATTGAAGTTCCATACTGCCCCTTACTCCTAACCCTCAAGGCCCCACAAAAGTGGGATAAACGTTATTTCAGGGTTTATACATATCTACCTCCAAAGAGATAAAGGGGTCAGTTAAGCCTCAAATCTCTATCTCCCAGAGCTCAGGGCTGCCAACGAATTTATGTCTAGGTCACTCCCAACTCCCGTCCTCCATCGTCCAAATTAAACCACACGAGGACATCCTGGTGCCTGGATCTACATATTCTTTGCAGAGGGATATGATGTTTTCCTGATGAAGAAGTCCTTCTCTGTCTGGTCATTTGAATTGAAGGCAGGGGCAGTGGGTATTTGTATTCTAAGTGGAAGAAAGTTGGAGAAGTAGTCTATCGTTAAAAATATCCCAATATTTAAAAGTTAATTTTACCTTCACAGCAACATTTGTTCAGGAAAGTCAGATTAGATTTAATCTGAATGTACCTCACCTAAGTCCTCTACAAAGTGATATTTATTGTGATCAACATAAAATGGCATTGGGAAGAAAGGGGCACTAAATAATATTTGCACCCATTTTTTCGGCATATGTTATTAGATATCCTTTCTCAAATTTGATAAAACAAGTTTGCAAATAGAAACATAGTATTATAAGCATGCTCTTTCATGTCAAAATACCTTAGTGGAGTCATATTCTTACTGTGTCTTGGTCGATTTCACATAAGTGAAGACGCATGCCCACTTTCTGATCTAAGATATGTGTAAAACAGTAACTACGGTCCGATATTTTCATATGGATTAAATGTGCCAATAAAGCAAAGGATTTGGAATAGTATCAAGCTCATTCTAAATACAGAGTTTAACTTCTCATTATATCAGTGCTAAATGTCAATTTATGCCCTACCTTTAAGTGACACTGAATTTTTTTGCTCCTATTCAGTAAAAATTTATCAATTGCTAAAACCCTGAAATAATTACCACACTACTGGGCAATATATACAAAAATAAAACAATGTTACAGTCAGTCAGGCTGATTATGAACTTTAAATGTGTAACAGTTAATGACAGAGGGGCACCATGGGCAGACAGAACTCCACCGACGCGCCTGACTTCCTCCTCGAGGGGCTGGCGGAGGCTGAGGAGACGCGGCTGGTCCTCTCCGTGCTCTTCCTCCTGATATACCTGATCACGGTGCTGGGGAACGCGGGGATGACACTGCTCATCCGCCTGGATCCCCAGCTCCACACCCCCATGTACTTTTTCCTCACTCACCTCTCAGTTCTTGACCTCAGCTACTCCAGTGTCATCACCCCTAAAACCTTACAGACCTTACTGACATCCAACAGGAGCATCTCAGTCAAGGGCTGCTTCACACAGATGTTCTTTTTTGTTCTCTTTGGTGGGACTGAATGTTTTCTTCTCTCCTCGATGGCCTACGATCGCTATGCGGCTATCTGCAGCCCTCTGCACTATCAGGTCATTATGTCCACAAGACTGTGCCGAGCCCTGCTCGCTGGATCCTACATGATTGGCTTTGTGGATTCCACTGTTAACGCAGTTTTCATGAGCAGACTGCATTTCTGCAACTCTAGGGTCATCCGTCACTTTTTCTGTGACTCATCCCCAATTTTAGCCCTGTCCTGCAGTGAAACATATAATATTGAAGTCATGATATTCATTTTTGCTGGTTCCACCCTAGTTGTGTCCCTCATCACCATATCTGGGTCCTACGTCTCCATTCTCTCCACTATCCTGAAAATTAATTCCGCTGCAGGAAAGAGAAAAGCCTTCTCCACCTGCGCCTCCCATCTCCTGGGCGTCACCATCTTTTACGGCACCACCATCTTTACTTACTTAAAACCGAAGGCGTCCTACTCCTTGGGAAAGGAGCAGGTGGCTTCTGTGTTCTACACCATCGTGATCCCCATGCTGAATCCCCTCATCTACAGCCTCAGAAACAAGGAGGTGAAAAGCGCTGTCCTTAGAGTCGTGCAGAAGAGACAGGGCTGCAGACAGTCATTATAACAGTGGTGCT
This sequence comes from Hystrix cristata, assembly GCA_004026905.1. NCBI lineage: Eukaryota > Metazoa > Chordata > Mammalia > Rodentia > Hystricidae > Hystrix > Hystrix cristata. The sequence goes on from PVJO010028037.1 coordinate 14,456, forward strand.
AAGCATTTAAATTTGTTTTTCTTTTTTCATTTTGCAAAATTCTTTAGTTTCTTCCTGAAATAAGTGCGTGTATTTTTTATCCTCCTTTTTCTCTTCTCATGTCCTTTATTTAAGCAAATGTGAGCTTGGATGTTTCCAGACTTATATTGTTAGAACTTCACATTGTACTAGGCAATCATGAAATATACGCAAAATTTATGGTGTAAATACATGTGGTTTTAAAGGCAACTAATGAGCAAAATAAGAACTATTACTGTTATTTTAATACTTTATCATGCAATATTCCATTTGTACTCCAATTTGAGTTTATTTCACATGTAAAAGTCTGTATTCTCTAATGTTATTCCATTCATAATACAGAGAATTATGGTAATGTGGCTCAGAGTAATTGATTTGAATCAAACATTCTAAAATTTGGATTCTAGATCTGGCTTTTTAAAACACACAATCCTCATTACTTGGCTGAAATTTTATGACTCAGTTTTGCCCACTGCACAAGACAGAGCAGAATTGCAGAATTATCTGATCAGAAGATGGAAGTAAAATTTCTAGAGCAACAAAAATAACTGCAGGTCATTATCATAAGACTTGCTTCCCTATCATGTTTTAATGCATATTACATATATTGGAAGAATATTCCTTCATGTTTTGCTGCTTTCTTCTGGTTAACTCAATTGACCAATGGATGAGCAGCTAAAAATAAAATAAAAGAAGCTGGTAGTTTCCAAGTTTGGATTCAGAATAAAGTAAAATTCTGAAGTCAAATTAAGCTATAGGGAAGTTGTACATCTTAATATTCGAGACTATTTGGAAAAATAAGAAAATTATTAAAGTTAAGAAAAATACTGTAAGAATTTTTGACAGTTTTTTCCATGTTCTTCTAGAGCAATGGTTGCATATATATATGCATGTATATGTATATAATTTCTGTTATTTCCTGTGTAATGTTTTGCTTTCTGTAACCACTTAAAGCTTGATAGCTAATAATCTCTTTGTAATTAATACCTGTAACATGAACATGTTCTAGGTATATTAGCAAAATTAAGAGCATTTTGCAGTTAGCTTTCTACTTGAAATATAAACTTGCCATTTACAATCCACCTGCATTCATGTGTCAGAATGGTAACTGCCAACCATGTTAAAAAAGTAGCTTTCCACGACATGCCAAGAATCTGGGGCTGGGGATTTAGCTCAGTGATTAGAGTGCTTGCCTTGCAAGCACGAGGCCCTGAGTTCGATCCCCGGCACCACAAAAAAAACAAAACAAAACAAAAAAAACCCAAGAATCTTCAGCCACTTGCTTCTTTTTCGTTTTCTAGCCTTTGGATTTGTAGTGTTCTTTAAAAATAACTTATTTGAATTTAAAGTCTGTCTCATTTTTCTTACATTTTTAATAATGGAGATTGAAAAGGCCAAGAGTTGAAAATTAATTTAGAATGTGTGGCATTCTGTCATCTTAGATCAGGTAGAAAATTCCCTTTTTATAATTGAAGTTTTAACTTTCTCTTTACTATTTAGGCTATTTAATAAAGCACCGTTCAGTTTTCCACGTAAACCTTTTATTTAATCTTGAATAACATTTCTAGTATTGATTGATTGACTCCAAGAATGTTTTGGGGTAAAGTATTTATTTCTTTGAACTTTACATTATTTTTTGAGCACTAGGTTTGGTTTCATTGGTACTTTTGACAGTGATTTGCAAAGAAGTCTTTGCAATTAAATATAGACTTTTTATGGTTTCCTAGAATAAATGGAATTCTACAAATAAGGTAGAAGATGGTTCATTGTAGCGTTTTATACCCTAAGTGGAAATGGAGCTCTTTCATTTTGTAAAAATTCTATCCATTGCTCTAGATTCTGTCCATTCCCAGCGATTTCCTCTATGGGTAACTCCACACTAGTACAGTACCAACTTTTAACCTGGAAAAAGTGGTCTCTCCTCAACATCAGGCCGATTCTAACTGGTCCCTTCCACTTTGCTCATATATTGTTTTGTATTTTTGCTCATTCTTCCCTTTGGTCTTATTTTCCTCCTTTTTCTCTTTCCTTTTTTTCCCCTTCCCTCCTTATTTCTTTTCCTCCTCTTTCATTACTTTCTCTAGTTTTGAGCTATTACTCACTAACTCAAGCTGTAAATCTTTAACTGCTACATATATTTATGAATGGAACAAACTACCAATTCAGCGGAAATCATTATTCCAAAGCTCTGTACATATGTTCTTTTTTGTCTCATTTTCCCACTAACTTAGTGAAAATCATCAATATTTCCTGAAATATTTTCTGAAGGCTGAATAATGAAATTGATAAAACTTAAAAAACTAGCTAATTCCTTCGTTTCTTCATGCATAACAAATTTCAGAGTAGGAGCTTGGTTGCCAAGAAACTTATGATCCTGTTTGGACATCACTCCTAAGAGCTATGTGGCATTGAGCAAAATATTTAAAATTTTTTATGCAGTTTCCTCATTTGTGAGAAAATTAAATGGTACAACAACTTATTGGCCATGTTACTGCATATACAAATACATTGAAATATGTAAAGTATTAACATAATTAATACATACCTAATAAGCTTCACACAAATATGCATTATTACTTTTGTATGGGAGGACTGTTTCCTTAATCATTCTAGGGCTTCTTCCAGGGAAAATGAAACAGGAAAAAAAATTACAAAAAGTGAACATGAAAATTTATTTTATAAAATTTTACATATGAGAGAGTTGGAAATTGGCAGAGAAGAGCCAGCACTCACAACCCATTGCAGACTATTACAAATAATTAGAGTGTGTTCATCATACACAATAATAACACCTGTTTGGGGGAGTTGGTATCTATACACGTTGCATCTTGATCGTTTTTCTTTCCCCTTACCCTCCCCGTCCTCGTCTGTCCGCTCCCTAATCACCAACACTCTACCTCCCTGCTGTATTCTCTCTCTCCTTCATTTTGATTTTGAAATTATTCACATTTGGGTTTCTCACATAAGACACATCATGCTATTGCAGGAACCAGGATAAACCCAGGCGGATCGGTATTGACAAAGAGCAGCAACACATTTAATCCCCACAGTCACTGAAGAAGTAGCTGCTCTGTGAGGGCAGAACTTCTGCTCTGCAGGCGGTAAGAGAAAGACCTCAGCATGCTCCTAGGGGTGCTGGCTTTGGTGCCTAACAGACACAGCCCAGGCGGAAAGGAAACCTGAGTTCAGCCAAGTGAACGGGACAATAGTGATAATTCCCAGTCTTTTCTTCTTGTCTGCAACAGTATTGGGTCAGGAGCCATGTCACACATGCCTGCTCGCTACGCCTCTGCATAAGGCACAGGAAAAGGACAGTGAAGAAAGACCGTGAGGGCTCCAGCCCCTCTGCTCTGCTTGGAGGTGTTCGGAGTAAACATGGCGGCACACAGACATTGGCCAGCAACGCATCCAGGAGCAAGGGCAAGGAATTGAGGGCACTCGGGCCCATGGGCAGCCCCTGCACATTGATTAATCAAGTGAAAGATTTGGTGGGCACTTTGCAATTTCTCCGCACCCTTGTTCCAAGAGCAGAGGAGATTGAGGGATCAGCTGTGGTCTGGTCTCCGCCCTGGAAAACCCGGCAGAGGACTGATGTGATGTAGCCCTGGAGGGGCCGAGCTCGGACTCCAGACTGCCCAGACGTCTTCTCCCACTTGGACGGAGGCTGAGAAGGTGACATGGGGAAATAGCAAATATGATTTTCATGTTCCTCCTTTTATTAGGTGCTGTCCAACAGTAGAATCCTAGAGGAAATAATGGTCTCCAGTATAGATGTCCCACAAGGGGGAATAATCACTGTGTGCATGTGTGTGTTTGACTGGGTAAGAATTAAAGCTATTGCCATTGTTGCCATAGCGTGGTACTTTGTTTGCTAGGTTTTCTCACAGCCAGAAAGTTTCACGAAGTTCACTAACATTTTATCAGATACCCATATCTGCTAGCTTGTTCAACCTCTGTATATTTTGTTCTCATTTTTCATTTATGTTCCCTTCTCTTCTCTTTTTCATTCCTTCTCTCCTCCTACCCATTTTTAGAGATATAGGTCTGTTGCAGAGAAAAACTAGAATAAGGGCCTCATTAGACTTTATCAGAGAAATCAGTGCAAAATCTTACTAAACTAAGATTTGCCCTCTGCAGTTAGATTCACTGACTAATCCTGACTAAAGAGGTTACAGCTTTCCTAGAGGAATTCCTTAGGAGGGATTGAAAGGACAAAGGTAAAGAGAGAAAAATCAGACTTAGAAAGGGACCAGAGAGTCCCATTAAATAAGAACTTACACCTATGGAAAGAATG